>JAMLFY010001502.1:0-12787 GCA_030441495.1 Dalbergia oliveri
ACAAATTTGGAGTTTGATTTGGAAGTTACAAATGGGTTATATGAATGCATTAGGAGATTGGTGCCAAAATTCAGGAATGTCAACAAAAAATATTAATTGAGCTACCACTTTATAAAAATGGTGATGGTCTTTTTGGATTGGATTTTGCCAAAAACCCATCAAAAAATCCTTGCACCTTGGTGAGAAAAACACTACTAGTTATCAAATTTCTTTTAATTTTAAAGTTTAAACTTAAAGTTAGTGATTTTCTTTTTTACATTGCCTTTTTTGGATTTGTAGCTCAATGGTGGCAAATGTATGGTCATTCTACTCCAAATTTGCAAAAGTTGGCTATAGAGATTTTGAGCTTGACATGTAGTGCTTCGGGATGTGAACGCAATTGAGAATATTTTGAGCAAGTAAGAAGCAATTTTCTATCTTAATGGTTACTATTATAAGTATAACATAGTACCAATTAACAATTAGATAATTATATTAGTATTCCAATACATACTAGAAAGAGAAATTGACTTGAGCACAAAAGGATAGAGGACTTGGTTTTTGTGAAGTATAACCAAACACTCAAACAAAGATACAATATTAGAGATGAAATTGATCCCATTTCACTCAATGATATTGATGGTGTAATGAGTGGATGATTGAGAAGTTGATTCAATCGAGAATAGTTGGAGATGAGCTGGTTTTTGAAGGTGATGAAACTTTGAATTAGAAAGATTTTGTTTATGGCATCTGGGATTGGAGAGCCTACAACAAATACTAGGCATCAAAGTAAAAAAAGAAAGGCAGCAAGTGGTGAAGGACAATCAAGTAGAGTTTCCAAGAAAGAAAAACAAGTAGTAGTGGCTAAAGAAAAGCCTGAATTGAGGACATTGTGGAAACTAAAGAAGAGGAAGAGGAAATAATGTTTGATGATTCTGAATCGAGAAGGAGAACAAGGGGGGATGTGCCCCAATTGAGAACAAGGACAATGATGATGATACTTACTTGGGGAAGATGATGAGGACTAGTCATTAGATTAGTTGATCTTAGTTTATGTTTGTTTGTCTTGAACTCTTATGTTTTATCTTGAAATCTTAATTTGTGCTGACATTATGACTATGTCTTTGTGGCTTTGATCATGGATTGCTATAATTTTTTAGTCCTTGTATTTGATTTTAATTGTGTATTTGTGGCTTTGATTATGTCTTTAAGGCTTTGATTATCCATTATATCTTTGTATTTTATTTTTTTATATATATATTTGTATATTTTTTAAGTCCATCATGGCTTCCACCATCATCCGCAACGCTATCCGCCATATTTTTATGGCGGTTTTTTGCATCACCACCATAAACCGCCATCCACCATTGACAACCTTGATCGGTTGGACTTGGAGAACCAACAACATACTTAACCATCAAATTCAGGATGTCCTAGTACACAGCGGTCTCGCTACGCTTCTTGATTCCCATAGTTTTGAAAAGTAGCCAACATATGTGAATTTCATGTCGGCAACGCCTCAATGCTGGCATTAAGGATCTCTGACTCCTCTTTTATTCCTCAAATTGAACAACAAGAGCCTTATAGCATTGATATGTTATTTGCACATAAGATAGCAAAAAACCATAATCATCTTGGATGATAACTACTCTTGTCAATAAGAGGACAATTGACAAGTCATTTTATTATATATGTAATGAATTGCATCCTGCATGTGACTATTGTGTTTATGTACTAATACAAGGCTAAGGCCTAATGAGAATTGAAAAAGCTTCTAAGTCACAAACCATATATGTCTTCACCAATAAGATTTAGCTAAATTAGCTCTGAATAAAAGGAAATCATCCTTACCCTTTTCATTAGCCATATCAAGAAAAGCTGGGAGTTAAGAGCCCCCTAGGTAGTACATCATTCCCCTAACTGCATTGATTTTTACAAGTACAAGAGGAAAAATATTAGTTGACCAAGCTTTGTACAAAATGAAGAGGAAATTGAAGAAACCATTGTATACTTGGGCAAAGAGTTTGTCCATGTAAGGAGGCCCAATAGTGATCACTGCGATTTCTTCTACCTCTTCCCATCATCACTGTCTTTCTTACAATCAAGTTGCTCCATGGAGTTATTCCATTCATTTGGAAAATTTCCTACAACTTAGTCAACCTTTTCTCTATTAGCAAAATGCGAGTCAGCTATATGGTGTTGGCAATTACATACTAGGGTAGATCTTTTGCAGGTAATTACAGGATTAAGCACCATGTTTTACCTAAAGATCATTCTTAGGATAGACAGTCTCTTCCTGTAGTAATGTGTAAGGACATTCAGCAAGCAAGAAGCAAAATGTTATATAAGGCATAAGATTGGTTAAGAATACAACAGATTTTCAAATTTAAGAAGATCATTTTTGTATTGAAAGCAACATTTTTAAGGAAAATATAACCCTGATGATTCTCTGTGGGGTTGTAGGCATTTGATATGAACTAGTTTAGTGTGCCAAAGAAAAGGATGACTTCCTTGTAGTTTATCATACAAAGCGTGACATTCAACATTGGCATATTTCTTCATGGCCATTAATTCTCTTATAGAAATAAGCAATATGAGACATGAATGAGAGCATTTTACAAACTTAGGCATGGCAAATCCTTGAACAACGAATTGGAAAAGAATGCAATCCTTCTACGTGCTTCAAGGTTTGTTGGAACCTCAATAGCAGATATTCCCTCACTGTCAAGAGTAAATGAAGACATCTCATTTGAAACAACCATAATGATTCAATTATAGAAGCGAGCATCTGAATACTTTAATAATAATATAATAATATAAACTATAAAAGAGTAGTAACTCTAATTTATGACAATATGAATAATTATCTGTTCCTACCATTATGCTGTAACCAGGAGGTAAAAATATGGCCAGTTTGCATCAGTACCAGTGAAAAGTTGCCTTCTGGTATCCTTTACTACTTTGATTAAGTTCTGCCAATTCATGTTGTTGATGAAGATCACATCATGAAAAGCAAACATTATAACATTTTACTTTAGTGAAAGTGCTACAAGTATAATTATATTCCTAGTTTATAGTGATTAAAAGTTAACCAACTTGATCTCATTCGCCATCATATCATGAGTAAGCAAACACTTATACAACAAGACCACCATTGTACCTCGCTTGGACAAGTCTCCATATTTCTATCCAAAAGGAATATGTAAGTATCCAAATAAGATAGCTAAGAGAGACAAGAAACCATACAACGTGAAGATATATATGACTAGTCTTCCTTCAAATGACTCACCAAGATTTTGACAAGCTCCTCAAACTTCTTAGAAAGGGTTATGATACTTGTAAGAAGCATATTCTTGGAGATGTTGCTTTCAACTTCCATAATGATGACAAAGATTGTCCTTTTCCATCAGAATGAATTCAGAACTGCTGATAATGATTTGATATTAATGAATTAAAGAATAAAAGCACATCATACAAGGCTAATTGCTATTCATTGAATTCAATAGTAATTGCAAGAGCTAAATTTGATCAGTCTTTGTTCAAGAAAGAACTTCAAAGACGAAAGAATGATAGAATGCTAATAGAAATCAATCTCATTGGCCATCTAAAATAACATGGGGGTGATCTTACACTAATGATGGTTCTATCATTAAGTGTAAACTAAAATGGACAAAGATCGACAAAAAGGGATTGTAAAAGCTACCTTTTTCAGCTTCGCCAACCACCAAAATATTCAGGACATATTTAGAAGATTCATAGCATTCAGTGACAGCACATTTCACATATTCATCTCCACATATGCACTTCCAAAGAACATAGTGTATCAGGGTCCTTTCCATGAAATAGAGTTGCCATACCTAGTGCTACTGGAATTTACAAAAGTAGCCATTGAATCAATTATATGAAATGGTAACAAACACAGAAAAAAATTGAATTCACACTGACCTTGCTTGCAAGCAGAAAGGTGGCCACTGAATTATGTTAAGGCTAGAGTTGAAGAGTAATGAGCCATCAAAATATCCATCTCCTGCAGTGATGTAAACATTTAGACCTCAAAGGGTGATGGATGAGAAATCGAAAACTAAAGTAGAAGGAGTTGAAGCTAGGATTGAGGACGGAGAGAAGTAAGTAGGGAGTTTGGTTCTAAGGGATTCTTGCCTCTCACTTCTGAATTTCCTCACGGAAACTGCAGTAATTTTGTTCCATAATTGGGCAAATTTAGCGTCACTCCTTTTGCCTATAGAAACCTATAGTATAGTATAACAAGCAAGGAAATGTAAGTGAAGATAAATAATTACATTTACCTTACTAGTTAGCAATGTAAATGTGATAGAAACCTCACAAATTGCTTTGACAAAGAGAATCTCCTTCTATTTCTTGTCATTGGAACCAAGTATGTGTTGAATTCACCAGGTGACTGAAACCCTGATCTTAGCATGGTCAAAGTACATATCTGCATAATCAAATTGTTAGTAACATTGGTAGTATAAATTTCTTGATTAAATAGGTCCAATCTTTTTTGTTTGCACAAGTGTATAAATAAAATAGTAAATTCTCAAATTCTATGCTTATTATCAAGGTAGAAATAAAATAAAATTGACAATGACCTCTCAGACAATTGAAGGCTCAATAACACAACCGCACAAAGTTGAGAAAACGGAATACTAAATTTGAGCGTCCATGAAATAGCATCTATTTAATGTAAAATGAGATGTCACACTGAAAAATCCATCCCTATACAAATAATGAGATCAATGTATGTGAACATAACTAGGAAGTATAGCACGCACACGCACACACACACACACCACATAATCACAAGCACCCAAAGAGCAACAACTGCACCATAGTTATGTTGAGCTCCAAAGATAGCATTTAAATATTAGCGATAAATAGAACTAAAAGCCAGTTAAAATGGAGTAATTAAAAAGAAAAAGAAACTACCATTGGGAAGAACTCATGCCAAGAAAAATCAACATGCCGATCATCATTCCTTAGTTGGCTTGACTAGAGGTTTGATCTGAAGAGACAGAGGCAAAGTTAAAGAGATCCAACAACTTAACAAGGAACCTTCTGAAAAAATGACTAGTACAGCATGTATAAAAATTAAAAATTACCTGGACAAAATAGCTGAATGCAAATTTGGTAGCCAAAAGAATCAACAGAAAAGGTAAGCTTCTGAACAAACGTTGAAAAGATCACAGGTTATATAGAAGATGGGCATGGACACTTTTTAGCAATACACGCAAGCTTCTGAAAGATACAAAGTCACTAATTCAGAGTATTCATGCATTTAGAGCATCCATAAAAGAGCGGCTTAACAAGAAGAATTAGTGCCATCAGGCCTCAGGTATGGTGATCACCCACTTGAGAATACGTAGGCACATGGAAAAACTAATGTGAATGAGGTCAATACGAATTATTTAATCTTAAGGGATATAATGTGTTTAAATTATTAAAAAATTAAATATTTTTCAATTAACAAGAAAGATTGAATTATTTTATATAATAGATAGATTAAAAGATCGTTCAAAAAAAATAATAACTACTTAATAGTAATAAATAATCACTCTTTATAAAGTAGTAGTCCTTTGTAATTTTTTTTTTAATTTCATGTACTTTAATTGTAAATAAACACTTTTATTTCGTGTAGCTACTTTAGCAAACAATTACTGTAAAAATTAATAAGTGCTTATAAAATTATTTTAAATGATAAATATAACATAATAAAAAATTACTAGTAGTTAGTGAGAATAAATAACAATTCATAAAATATAATAATCTTCCATAAATTCAAGTGTAACCTCGTATCTAAGGACCCATGGCAACCAAAAAGTCTTTGCCATGTGAATTAGCTATATGCTCTTCATATGTGAGATATCAAGTATTTTCAATTCGAGTAAAGTTTACAAAAGTTGTATTCATACCCACCTAAAAGGTTTTTATGATAAGAGGCATATTTGCATTTATTTCACAATGAACAATAGAAATTAAACAAGTTTCAAACCAATAAAAAGATTTCAAATTGTAATTATGAAGAGAAATATCAAATCGTTCGTATGTGTGAATGTGAAAAGAAGAAGAAGAAGAAACAAGTACCTGTGACCACCATAAAAGGAATCTAACTATGTGCCAATCTGGGTTTCAATCCAATGCCTGAGCATTGGGAAAGAAAGACAGCTACGAGTACATTTGGAGGCAAATACACTCCAATTCTTGCAGTGTCAATAACATTAATAATTTGTCCATCACTTAGAACGGTTTTCTCACTCCAATTCAGGTTCTTGTTATCCCAAAAGCTTGCCCTTGACTTGAAAGCCTTCCTTCCAAGAATGCTATTACATGTTGCAAAACACGAGATGGTAAGGGAAACAACATAAAAGAAGAATAGCATCAATAGAAAAATGGAAAAAATAAAGGAAGATAAGCTATGAATCAATCAATGATGCAGTAGGTTTCAACCACAAGGTACCAAATTCAGATGAAAAAAAAAACACAAAACAAAACAAAACACACATGGGAATGAACCAGTACAAACACATGTATGCTTGGAAGCAAAGAGTATGAAATGGAAGAGCACTGAACTAATGACCATGAGCCCAACCCCCACATCAAAAGCTCTCGCTCTCAAGGCCTTGGACTCTCGACGTGAGCCCAACCCATGAGAACCCAATTCCTTCATCATTCCATACTCCTTGCCTCTAGCATGCATCTCCTTCCTTCTTGACATGCATGTGAAAGTGCATAGACCAGGGCACGAACTGATGACCGTGAGCCCAACCCCCACATCACCAGCTGTTGCACTAGGACTCGAACAACTCTTGACGTGAGACCAACCCCACATCAAGAATTCATCCTTCCCAATCCATACACTCGCACACACATGATTAGAAGGAAGGCAAGAGAGGAAAGGTTTGAATTCCTTAAACAAACAAACAAGACCCAACCAAAATAGCACAAAACGAAAAACACAAAGAAGCAAGAAAGAAAAGAAACACATACAGAGATAACACAACACAAAGAAAGCCCAACACAGCACAAGTGAAATGCAATTATTATGGCATGTTGAAGTAAAGAAGCCAGGAAAAAGGAGAGAAAGGGAATGTGTCCTTATCTTTTAAAGGAACAAAGGCATGCTTGCTTCTTCTTGCTTTCCTTCCTTGTATCAGTGATATCATCGCAACGTTCTTATTTGTTCAAGAAACACCAACAGAGTGAAAAAAAAATCCGTTTCAATCAGATAAGAACCCATCATCATAAACCATAAGGTGAACCAAATCACCAAACAAGAATCAAGGCGTGAAAAAAGCAATCAAAAGAAGAAAAAGCTATAAGATAGATTAACAAAACACCAAGAAGAAGAAGAAAGGGTGGGATTTAGAATGAAATGTTTGCTCAGCAAGGAGAACAAGTAAAAACCCTTCTTCTCCTTCTCTGAATGACAATTGCGAAGGGAAGAGAAAAACGTGAGAGCGCGGCTATTTATTAAAAAAAATATGATAACTTTACCGTCATACCCTCACTCTAGTGTAGGTCTTCGGTAAAAGAAGTTCCTGTGTCACTACAAAAAAAAAACACAAGACAAGAAAATAACAAAAAGACTTTGGCGATATTGGGCAATAATAATAGTTTTGGATTGTAATGGGTTTCCAAATACAAGTTAACGAACAAAGAAACCCTAAGGCCCAAAATGTCGTCGATGATGGGTTGCAAACCTAAAACCGTGAACAATCGTGCATAAGCCAACTTGCACAAGTTCGAATCGCTGAATGAAATCGGAAAAAGAACCCCAAAGGCCCAAAATGTCGTCTCCAACTACAGGCACGTGCGCAATTTTGTCACGAATGAACTATAATATCTATACTATATATAAAAAAATTCCTCTCTTTTGGTGTCCAAATTTTAAATTTCCTAAAATCTATACTATATATAAAAGAAATTCCTCTCAAATTCCTCTCTTTTAGTATCCAAATTTTAAATTTCCTAAAATACCCATAATATCTATACTATATATAAAAGGAATTCCTCCATTTTAGTGTCCAAATTTTAAATTTCCTAAAATACCCATAATATAAAAATTAAGGAAAGTTAAAATAATTGAAGAAAGTTATAAAAAGTAATATAAAAAGTAATAAATCTATACTATATCTATACTATATAAAAGGAATTCCTCCTTTTGATGTCCAAATTTTAAATTTCCTAAAATGCCCATAATATAAAATTAGGGAAATTTAAAATAATTGAAAAAAGTAATAAAAAGTAATAAATTTAAAAAATCCAAATTTTAAATTTCCTAAAATTCCCATAATATAGAAATTAAGGGAAGTTAAAATAATTGAAGAAAGTTATAAAAAATAATAAATTTAAAAAATACATTTTAATTTTTTTTAAAAAATATGAAATAGAAAGGATTTATACTCCCAAAAAAGAAAAACAATAAATCATTGTATACAACACACACACACACACACACATATATATATATATATATATATATATATATACATATATATAATCTATTATATAAATAATTTGTTCTCATAACAATAGGATAGTTTTGTTGTCTTCTTGCTAAATCAGATATTTCTTGTAAAATTTGGTTTTTAATATGCTTAAGGAGTTTTAATCTTAGCTTTAATGAATACAAAAGATACATTTAACAATGATTTAAACATTCTAAATATTTTTTGCCCTAATCAATATAAAATTCTATAGTATGAAACATTTCATATAATTGAGCTCTAATTATAGGATAAGATGCTGTATGCATTTTCAATAATATCTATTAAATCTAATATTCTATTTTGATCGTGCTTTAAAATCTTAAGATGACTTTTAATTATGTGGGTATAAATCATGGAAAACCTTAACGTATAGAGACTTACAAATATTTCTTGGAAACTTCAGAATTTTATTGAATGCTTGAAATTTGTACAAGTAGAGGGGTTGATACAAGGTTTTTTTATAGTAAGGGTTTTTCTCAAAGGCCAATTTTGATCACATGCATTTCTTCCTTACAATACTGCTTTTATAAAGGTGCTAACCTACTATTACAATAATGACTCATAACTAACTATGACTACAAGACAAATAACTCATCTTATCCTTCTTTTGCTTTTTTCAAGGACGCTCGTAATACTTGCTTGTTGAAAATAAATGCTTGAAGGACATTCATAATTTATGAAGGACACCCTTAGGCCAACTATTCTTAGAGTAGCCTTTTGACTTGGAGGATGGTTGTTTTTACGAGACTGCATTATTATATGCTTTTACTCTTGAGAGACAGATAATTCTTGTCTTGGCTTTCTTTTATATGCAAGAATGCTGCCAACACTTTTTTTTCAAAAGTTGTACTAGTCTTAGTAATCTTCAAAATAATGACTTAGGGCTTGAACTTGATATCTTCGTCTCTCTGATTTGGACATATAGTTTTAATTTTATTGCATTTCTTCTTCTAACGCCTAAGGTAAAGTTGCTTTTCTGGGCTAAGAATTGTGTTTCTTTTTCAAATTCTTCTTTATCAAATTTGCTTGTAGATGCTTGGCTTTGTGGAGGACTAGTTTTCTTATTGTATGGGTATAATAGCTAGGCGTCAATGGCACTTTTGCTGATTAATTTTAACTCAAAAAGTCTCTACCATCTTACTTTAATAACTCTAATAAGTCCTGGATGCTCATATCTTCAGCCATTTTGGCCAAATCATATTCCCAATGCATAATCCAAGTTACTCCTAAAGAGACTATGAATGATATTAATTTCATCTCTGGAATAAATGAGGTTTTGGCTTTAAAATACTCATATCCCATGCCTATTCTTTGGCAAAATAGTGGTATTGGTCAAAGTCTAGAAACCATTTGAGGAACCACTTCGGGAAGTGTAAAGGGATTCCTTTTCTAAACCATATGAACCATGAATGGGGGTTTGGAGAAAAATACAATATATAATTCCAAGCTTCTATATAATCAAAATAATTATAATGTGAGGGCTCAAACTTTCTAAATTCTCTTACATGGAAAAGGCTTTGATTCCAATCTCTCAGGGTTAAGACTTTCAAAATTTTCATCTTGGAATGAGATATTTTATTTGGATCTTTTTTGTCAAGTATATGGGTTACCAATATGGACTCGGTATCAACTAAGATAAACTCATAAAAAACTCGGGTTTTTGTGGATGGATTGGTACATAATGGAAAGGTTTTGGAAAAATATGCTTGTACATGGTTTTTTTCTAAGGTGAACCATTCTTTTTCTATGGGTAAGACTGTTAAGGATTGGGGTTTTTCAAAATAAGGATAATCTTCATATGTTGGTTTGGTAATAAACAAATCTGATGGCTTTAAAGGCTGAGGTGGTACAAATGTATTTTGTGATGGTATTTCAATATCACTTTTACTAATATCACTTTTATATCTTAGAGCTTTTAACTACCATGACATAGTCATAGGCTTTGATGATGAAGCTTGTACAGATTGCTTGTTATGATCCAATGGGGGACCATAATTATCTCTTGTATTTGGTTTCTTGTTCATTTTAAGGACATGCAAAAACTCTCTTGTAAGGAATTCTGGAAAAGCATTCTTATCTCCTTTTATATGTATAATTTCAAAATCAAAACATGATAAAAGTGCTTGCCATCTTGAAAAATATGTTTTGAAACAAGATTTTTTACATCTTTTTGTAAGACATTGGAAGTATTCTAATGTTCTTACCAAAAATCTCTTATTGAATAAATCATCTTGAAATTTTGTAATACATAGCTTTTTAATGGTTGAATACTTTTGTTGAGCTGGATGCCAAATACCTTAATGATATTTGACGACTTGTTCTTTTATTAATCCTGAAGGACTTGTTTGAAAACACCACCATAACCAAGGTCGAAGGCGTCAGTTTCAACTATTAATGATGCAGAAGGGTTTGGTATTTCTAGACATGAAAGGCTCTTAACAATACTTTGACTTTTATGACCATTTGACTCATCTCGTTATCTCACAGTGGAGGATTTTTCCTAAGACGCTTGTACAAAGGGGCACAAATAGTTCTTATTTTAGGAATAAAGTCGGCTACATAATTAAGACATCCTAAAAATCTTTGTAATTGCTTTTTATCTTTTATTTCATTTGGAAATTTCTCTGTAAATTCTATTGACCTCTTAATTGGTGTAATTGTTCCTTGATAAATCTCATATCCTAAAAATCTTACTTTTATTTGGAATATCTTTATTTTTCTGCTGATATAACTAATCCATTGTCTTTTAAAATTTTAATCACTTTTTTCTAAATTTTGTGTATATTGATTAATTCCTTTGAAGAATATTAAAACATCATCTAAATATACAATAGAAAATTTCATGTATGGATAGAAGATGTTATTTATAATTTCTTGAAATTCGCTTGGAGCATTCTTAAGTCCTTGGGGCATTACGTTCCATTCATAATATCCAAAGGGACTACAAATGCATTTATATCTATATTCTTCTTTTACATATATTTGATAGTATTCTGATTTCATATCAAATTTTGATATATTTAGCATTATTTAATCTCTTAATTAAATCGCTTTTATTCGGTAAAGGATACCTAATCCATTTTAAAACTTTATTTAACGGCTTGTAATTAATTACTAATCTAGGGGCTCCTCTTTCTAATTCAGATGCTTTCATAACATAAAATCCTGAACAACTTCAAGGAGACTTGGAGGGTCTTATTAATCTTTTCAATATTCTTGTATTTCTTTTCTAATATTTTAGATATTCTTCATTCATTTGTATTGATTTAGCTTTGGTTGGTATATCTTTCTCTTTAAATCCTTCTTCATATGGTAAAGATATTTCATTTATCTTTCTGTAATGAAATGTCATTGGATTATTATCACATATTTCTTTTTCAAATTTATCTTTCAAATTCTTTTATTTTGTATTTTTGGGGTTTGTATTTGCTCTTCTATTCTTTTATAATGAATTTCTCTATTTAATAAATTAATTTGCTTTTGTTTTTGTCCTATTAAAGTTTCTTTTAATTTTTCTCTTGATATTGAAGCTTCTTGAAATAAATTCAACTCTTTTAAGAATTCAAAAAGGATTGGAGTTTCTGGTACTACATATGTTTCTACTCATTTTTCGTTTGTCCAAAAAAGGTATAAAAAAACTATAAAGAGGGTTCCTAATATTATAGTATTCATAATTTGTTTTACTAATACAAATGAGGTAGCAAAACAAATCTTGTTTTTACAAACTTTTGCATTTGAAAGCTTAAAATTTATTTTTAATCCCTTCGCTTGCTTCTGAACTTTTCAGTTGTCTTTTCATAATATTTGATTGGTATTACTCCTTCTTGTATGGCATTAATATCTTTCTCCTGAATCTACTAAGGCTATCAACTCAAATCTTTCCTCTTTTACAATTAAAGTGATTTTTGTCCACCATTTATGAGTAGTCATTAAGCGTAATATATTAATAAACTAGTCATTTGACTTGACCATTGCACGAAATGATAATAAAAAATAATTTGTTGACTATTAAGGAAAACAAATAATAATTTATTTAAATATATTTTATAGAAAATTGAATATATAAATTTATTTTAAAAATAAGTTAATAATTAAATAATTAACTGAATAAAAAAATATAAATTTGTCATTCTATTTCATATTTTACTTCAAATATCATGTTTATAAGGCTGAAAAAATTTAATAGATGACCTATAACTAATAACAAAGTGCCTGTTTTATGATATTTTGCACATTTTGAAAGTTGAAATTGTTGAAAAATGAAAGAGATAAGTGGATAATTTGATTATATCATAAGTCATTTA
>JAMLFY010001503.1:0-12779 GCA_030441495.1 Dalbergia oliveri
ATTTAACCACATTAATGTGGTTAAACGAAATTAACTATGTGAAATACAAAACAATCTCCACCCATCTCATCTCCATCTCTCCTTCCACCTACTTCTCCGCACCCATCTCCTCACTTCCTGACACCACCATCACCAACCTCCCACTCTCCCTACTGCCATCACCATCACCATCACCACCCATTCCTCCCACATTCTTCTAAGGTCAGGCGGATTCCTGGAAGAAGATCGACGGCGGTGTGGCGGCGTGTGAGCGGCGGTGAGAGCAAGCGAAGGAGAAACCATGGATCTAGTTCGAGGGAGGTCGGGTTCATGGCGTCATCATCGCCACCACTAACCCCTCAATTCTTTTGAAAAAAAGAATTGAAAGAAAAAAAGAAAGAACAAGAACAAGAAAAAAATGAATTTGGACTATACAAATTCTAAAAACGGAAAGGCACTATTGCTAAAAAAAAAAAAAAAAAAACTGACCTGAACAACCTCCACCCCTCCTTTCGCTCCCAAAATGGCGATAGCCTTCCAACCTCCCATCATTCCTCATGGAACCCGAAGATCACCCGGCAGGCAACAACACTTTGCAAAGCTTCAACTCCTCCATCAGTGCCACCATGTTTCCATCATTCATCACCATCTTCCTTATTCTCATGCTCTTCATATACACATAACACGAGTGTTCATTCTGTGCTAACCTCAGCAAAACCTTTTTTCCTTTTTCTCTTTATTAATTTTGTTCATAAAAATCCAATTTTTAATTTTTTGGTGTATAACGTATTACTTGATTTGTTTAGGAAAATATTGAGTTTGAAGGGAAAAGGTTATAGGGTCTCATTGGTTAAGAAGTTAAACTGCAACTTGCAAAATGAGAGGTTCTGGTTTCTAAAATGTGATATCTGTACAAGTTGTTTATTAGATAAAGAAAGGAAAAAAAGTCACATTTGCACAAGGAGCTTCGTAAAATCAGAGCAATTGTTAAGGACGAAGGCGGGGTGAGTAGGTTTTGGTCATCGGGGGTTTTGGGATTGAGATAGGGTGGGTGAATGATGGTGACAGTGAGGGGCTCGAGATGGGATGGAGAATAGTTTGGTATTTAGCCACAGCAATTTAATATCATTTAATCAAGTTCTTGAAATGTGGTTTTTAACTGGGCGACTCAGGGAAGGCATTAACCAGCAATATATGGAGATTCGCCTTTCAAGATTCTTTTTTTATGCAAAAATTGTGAGTAGAGGCTCAAAGCCTCCGTTCCCACTGCCAGATCTCCTGGGTTGGCTGGCCTTCATCAGAAAACACATCCTCATCATCCATGTCATTGCTATTGAGGTTGAGGAACAGAGAATTGTCTTAGCCACTAGCATCACCGTTGATGCTCCAAGGACCACTAGAGGTGAATTTGAGGATACAGATCAAAGGATACACCATCACTTCCAAAAGCCAAGGACCTTGCCTTCTGAGTTGAGAGGATTTCAAGTGCACGAGAGGCACCCGTATGCTTTTTGTCTTAAAGACTCTATCTTTGATCTTGGTTTTGGTTTTAGGTTCTTTTGATTATTGAAAAGTTATTGATAGATGGTTGAATGAAGATTGTCGCTAACTTCTCGTATAGAAATTATTTTAATACCAAGTTGCACCAAAAATATAGCAAAGGCACAAATTAGGTTATTTCTCAAGGAGACTTTATCACTTTAGTTGGAAAAAATTGGGGTTTTGACAATTAAATTAGTTGAAAAAAATGCAATAATTAAAAGGTACTAATGTAAAGTATCCATGAATTGAATTAATTATCATTGACCAAATATTGAGCACTATAAGTGGTTTCTTCGTAATTTCTTCCTGGCAATTCTACTAGTAATCAATCGACCCCCTAGATTACCAATCCAAATAACTAATAACGAGATCTCAATTTATTTAGAAGTTATAGCGATTTAACATACCAATTGCTATAGCCTAACCGCTAATCGAAGGTTAATTCTAATGTCTTCATCAAACATAAACTAATGGATCCATCAATTTATATGCAAAGGGTTTCTTTAAACGCAAATTGCCAATTTAGTTATCCCAATAAAAATTGTAAGAATTCCAACAATAATTATAATAATGGAAACTAGAGCATTGAGAAACTATGTATTCGATATGGAAGTGAGTCCTCAACATCATCCCAATCCATTGGAAAACCCTTTACCCTGGTAATAAATTTACTCCTCCATCCCTACAGAATATTTACAACAATGAAAATAAAGAGTACCTCAAAATAATAGCAAGGATCATTTCCCATAACCTCAAGACAAATCAATTCCCCTCTTGAAATCCCTAAGAGAAAAGAGTATAGAAGAAGATGTAGAGAAATGTAAGAAAAGATGTAGAGAGAATTCTAACCTCCTCCAAATTAAAACTATAGAAACTTAAACCAAGACTTAGGATAAAAGTTTATGTTAGTTCCTGAACATTTATCTCTGAGGATAGTAGGAAGTGGTTCAAAAGTAGATTAATTATCTTTAATACATCTTGCCGCATGACCACTTCACGCTCAATAGAACGTTAGATTCCAGAATTTTTCTTGTGCTTCCTGAAGGATCCAATGATAAATAAGCATTGAAGAGTCATGTGCAACGCCCCAATTTTCCTGTAATTTTCTATCATTTAGGAATTACAAAATGCCCTTAGGTTATTTTATATAAAATTTGGGCCCCACCCATCCTCAAGGGGAATATTTTGATGTTATAAGAAAGTTGGTGTTATGTGTGTTAAGTAGAAAGAACCCCAAATTTTATTAAGACGAAATGACCAGAAGCGCAGTTACGGTATTTTAACTCCGATTCGTGCGCCTAACCAGAACCTCACTAAAATGTGTTAAAAGGTGTTTTTAAGCCATGATTAACCATTGGTTAAGCTTGGGTGGTCTCGTAATTTTTAAGTAAAATGACGTTGCCCTTCTCTTATCAGTTTTACAAATTTTGAGTTTTTGATTCGTCTAACGAAACCTAAGCAATATTAGGCTCAAATTAAAGCTTATTAAATTCTAATTACTAATCTAGAGTCAAAATTATTTATTTAAGATTGATTAGAACCTAAAATTGCTTAAAACACCCAAATTGCTTAGTAATTCACTTAAACCCTTAACCGTAAATTCTCTAAATTGCATGAATACCTTGCCTACACCTAAAAAATACATGGAACACACAAAATCCTCTTCCACAAGGCTGTAATGCACGAAATTATTGAGTAATAAGTCAGAAAATTATTACACAAAAATCCAAAGAATGAAAACAAAGAATCATGAAAACATGGAAACATGATTCCATGTTTTAAGCCACCAAACAAAATGATTTTTCTTCCTTATTTTTTTTCTCTAATTTTTGGTCAGATTTCTTTCCTTCCTTGTCCATTTATGAGCTGCAAAATCTCTATAAATAGGCATGCTTGAAGATAGTTTAGATGCTTAGTTCATAACTTACACAAATTCTAGTTTTAGGAGCACCAAAAGCTCTCATTTCCTCCTCCTCTTGGCTGAATTCTTTCTTTCAAGTTTTCAAGAATATTTTCTTCATTTCACTCAAGGAAACCAAGTTCTCTTCCTTTTTCTTCAAATCAAATTAGGTAGGAGGTGTTTTAAGTTCATTTTATGCTAAGACAAGTTATGTTCTAGCTCAAAAATGATGTTTTCATGAGCTTTCTTTAAGTTTTCATTTTCAGTTTCTTCTTCCTTTTCTTTTTAAAGTATTCGGCCATATGGCCTAGCTTATGATGAGACCATGGTTTGATGATGAGATTCTTGAGTGTTGGCTTAAAACTTTCACAAGTTAGATTCTAAAATTTGAAGGTTTCACTAGTTTCCAAAGCTTCTAAAATTTCTTTTTCTTTCCTTATTTTCCTTTCATGGTTTTGGCCAAATGGCCTAGGAAGGAATGAAATGATGGCTTGATGATGAGGACCTTGAATATGGGTTGTAAATCCATCACAAGTTAGGCCTCTAAAGCTGAACATTCCATTTAATGCAAAACTTTAAAGAATAATGTTTTTATCTTGAGTTTGAATATGAAATATGTATTTTTCACTTTGTCTTGCTAAGATATATATGGGTTGAAAACATAATTCTCTAAAGTCTTGAAGGAGCTCTAGTAAAGAAATCAAGTGAACTTGCATCCATGTTTAAGTTTATGCCTTGCATAACCATATTTATTTTATGTCATAACTAAATTCTCAAGAATGAATAAATGAACTTGCATATCTCATGTTTAAATTTCAAGCTTGCATTTCATGTTTAAATTTCAAGTTGTCACTTAATCTCTAAAGATAATAAAGAAGTTGCATCTCATGTTTATTTTATGCTCTCACTTTATTTTATAATGGCTAAAAGAATCAATGCATGGCATGTTTATTTTTATCATCACCTAAAAATCCTAGAGCTAAAGACTTGCTTATGAATCATAAGCGAAGAAATGAGATAATTGGAGTTAAAGAATTTATTCTTTAAGAAGTCTTGAGAATTGGAGCTTAAAAAAAAAATGTAATTCTCTTTCACTCCGTATGCGGACTGGGGCTCAGAATTGCTTAAGATCTTACTTCTTCTCTATTTCCTTCGTCCTATGCGGTTCCAAGCAAGTTTCTTGCATCATGTTTATATTTCAAGTTCTTGCATCATGTTTAATTTTTAAGTTATCACCTTAAATCTTAAAGATAAAGAAAATGGAATTGCATATCATGTTTATAATTCCAAGCTATCACCTTATAAAGATAAGATTAAAATAAGGTTGCATAGCATGGTAATAATTCAAAGATGTCACCTAAATCTTAAAGCTCAAGACTTGCTCCTTTTATCTTAAGTGAAAGATTTAATTATGAACATTCTTTCAAGTTATAAATCGGTCCCATGGTTAAGTTAGGCCTAAAGTCCTATGACTTCTTTCAAGTTTAACAAAAAGAATTAGTTCTAAAAGAGTTTTAAAACTTTGTAAGAATTTTATGGGAAGCTAGTAATTTATGTGTACTTAAAATGTGATTTGATGCTTATTAAGAATTTGGTGTCATTGATTGATTCCCTGGTTTGTATGTTATAGTTGTGTTGCAAACAATGAAAACTTATGCATGAAATAAAGACATATTTCTGTTCCTGAAGAAAGTGTATTACTTGTAAGAGTGCAATTTGGAAAGATTCTGGCTAAGGAAAGATTTGGTATTTAAGCGTCCATTGTGACCCACCTCTCTTCCTGGGAATCTCCAGATGCATGATTACAGTTGGTATATATTATTTCGGCATAAGACTATAAATGAGAAAATGTTATGATGATTATGAATGAAGAATTGTATTATGATATAACATGCAAAGACTTAAAGGTGACTCAAAATATATGAGAAAATGATCCTTTGGACCAATCAAACTATCCGCGGTGAAAAGGTGATTCTTGCCCCTGTCTCTTCTCTCAAAAGGGTAGAGACGGAATTTTTATTATCAAAAGGGATAAGTATATCCTGGTGACGACTAGCAAGGTATGAGCTCATAACCTAGATTACTCCCAAAAGGGTGAAGTATAGGTGGCCCAGGAAAATGATGATGAAAGTAACTTTAAGTCACCTAAGAAACTAAGTAAATGCATTATGTGAATATGATGTTCTGCTATGCATAGTATTTATGAGATGATGATGAGAAATATGATATTCTGCTATGCATAGTATTATGAAATGATGATGAGGAATATGATGTGATTTTATGCATAACTATGTTATTATATATGAAAGGAAAAGTTCATTATAAACATGACATGCTAAGTTTATGATGCATTATAAGACGCATGATTAAAAGGGACGGACCTCGGTAAAGTATATTTTCGAACTTAATAAATCAATCTTAGCATGCTCATTTTTCATAATAACCCGAGGTTCCTGGGGACGATGATGATGACACAATGCATCATGAGGTGAGTACCTTCCTGAGATTCTTTTTATAAGTTTCTCACTCCCTATTTTTCTTTCCATCTCGTCTTCAGAAACGGAAGGGAAGCGTTCGTGAATCACATTGAGGCTCTCAGGAGCTGAACTTGAATATTGCTAGTTTCACTCGTATATTTCAGATATCTATCCCTATCCCTGGAGTGTTATTACTAGGTGCCATTAATGGATGTCCTTCCATCCATATATTATTTATGTTTTATTAGATTGCCTACACTTAGTCTTATTCTGTTGGTAGGCAAAATATCTATATGATATGTAATTATGGATGCTGTATGATGGAGCCAATATATTATGATGTGATGTTTGTAAATTCCTATGTGTCTTTTAAATTTTGCTAAATCATTCACGTTAAGCGCACTCACGTTTTCAATTATGTTTAAAAAAAAAATGGCTCGTAATTTCACTAAGTATTTTCAAAGCATGATTAAGGAACTGAAGCAAAGAGTAAAGTCTAGTAATTAATCAGATCCTCCAGGTGTATTGGGTTAATTATTAGGTGTTACATTTTGGTATCAGAGGTTCGACTCGCAAGAGCCTAGGATTGGACTTGGCTATGCTTCTAAAGCATAATACGTTAGAAATGTCATGTGTATATGTTTATCATTAGGATGAGCTTGAGGATTAGAGATGCATGACTACTATATGTTGCACGTGCCATGGTAACTTGCTCACTTTGCATGGAATGTTGAGCCTGATCACCTCAAGTGTCCTTGTTTTGTGTGTATAGGGACCAATGGCACGTCGACAACGGACTAGAAACGCGGCACGGATAACAGGAACGTGAGACCGGAAGCACTCGCGATGTGGCAAGGACAATGGGAATGATGATGGATCGAATGGATCAACCGTCAAGCTAATGCGAATCAAGGACATGAAATTCCCGAACATGCTCGTTCGGGAATTCGTAAGGCGAATCCACCTGTTTCAAAGGGACCCTGAATCCTAATGTAGCAGATGAATGGATTCGGAATATTGAGAAGGTCTTTGCCTGAGTTCCATGTTCAGAGAGCAGGAGGTCACTTTTGCCACCCATATGCTCGAGGGTGATGCCCTTCTGGTGGACTGGTGTTCAAAGACTCCTGGAGGCAACCGAGTGGACATTGATTGGGAATTATTCAAGGTCCATTTTTACGAAGTATTTTCCGAGTTGGTTAAAAATGCTAAGGACATTGAATTCATGCAACTTGTCAGGGGAATATGAATGTGGCTCATATACTGCCAGATTTGAGGAATTCATTAAGTTCTCAAGATGTACCAAGGTAACCCAATGAGTATTGGAAATGCATTAAATACGAGTCAGGGTTAAAGGCAGGACTTAATGTGGCAGTTGGCACTTGGAATTAGGGATTTCTCTACCTTAGTCAACAAATGCCGCATCATTGAAGAAGGGCAGAGAAGCTGAGTACTTCAAAGTCTGAGAATATCATCAAAAAGCTGACACCTCAAGGTCAACAGTTCAAGAGGCAAAATCGACCTCCATTCCCATCAATCAAGATCACAAGTGCCACAAAGGAACTTTCAACAAGGAAGACCGAACAACAACAACAACCGCTATAATAATCCCAGCAACAATCGCAACAACAACAATAATAACAATAAAGGGAAAGCACCACAAAGAGGTCCGCAGACACCTCCACGACCCGTGCCATCCATGGAATGTCCCAGTGCGGCAAGAATCATGGGAGCATGCCATGTCGAGCGAAAACAACCATATGCTACAGTGGAACAGGTGGTTCTCGGAGAATCAAGAAAGGAACCCGCCAACCCCAATCCCAAGCAGAAATACCAAGGAAGGTTATTCACCGTTAATCCTGAAGAAACGACAAAGTCACGAATCTCGTGGAAGGTAAGTGTAATATGTATGGTAGAAACTTAATTGTATTGTATGATTCTGGCGCTTCCCATTCTTTATCTCCCACTCATGTGTTAAAACCCTTAACTTGCATATGATTAACTTCCTTTTGACCTTATTGTTTCTACCCCTCCTGGAAAACCCGTTAGGACTTGTAAATGTTGTTTAGATTGCCATTTTGTTATTGAGAATAGATCATTTGTTTTAGATCTTATTTGCTTACCCATGCAAGGTTTAGATGTGATTCTTGGCATGGATTGGCTTGAAGCCAACCGTGTCCTGTTAACCTATGAGAAAACCATTACTTTTCTTCCTGTCCCATTAGACCTAAGAAACCCATAAGTCTTTACATAATATTGTGGAAATGGATGTGGTAAGGGTGAGAGTAAAGGTTATATTTTCCTAGCCGCTAGTGATGTAGACTTTGAGCAAAGTATCGAATGAGATCCAATAGTAAGGAATTATCCCGAAGTATTTAGATGAGATTACAGAGTTTCCCCCAAGAGAGATAGAGTTTTCCATAGAATTGCTTGGGGTGGGGTCACATATCCATAGCCCCATCAGGATATCCCCGTAGAGTCGAAGACTTGAAAGCTCAATTGGAAGATTTATTGGAGAAAAAGTTTGTCGGCTAGTGTGTCACCTTGGAGACCCCTGTGTTGTTTGTGAAGAAAAGGATGGAAGTATGAGGATGTGTGTTGACTATAGGCAATTGAATAAAGTGATGGTGAAGAACAAATACCCTTTGCCTAGGATAGATGACTTGATGGATCAGCTTAAAGGTGCAAGTGATTTCTAAGATTGATTTGAGGTGAGGTTACCACCAGATTAGAGTAAGAGATGAAGATATCCAAAAACGGCCTTTCGCACTCGATACGCCATTTGATTTAGTAATGTCCTTTGGATTAACCAATGCTCCAGCAATTTTTATGGATTACATGAATAGGATCTTTAGACCTATTAAGATTGAGTTTGTGGTTGTCTTCATAGATGATATTCTCATCTCTCTAAGACCCAACGGGAGCATGAACGCCACCTAACCATAGTACTAGAAATCCTGAAGGAAAAGAAACTATATGCCAAGCTTTCTAAGTGTGAATTCTGGTTAGATGAGGTGAAATTTTTAGGGCATGTAGTATCTAAGAAAGAATTCCTCTTGATCCTCGTAAGGTGGAAGCGGTTGTAAACTGGGAAACCAACCACGGTAATTAAAGTAAGGAGCTTTTTGGGTTTAGGCTGGGTTATTCCGTCGGTTTATCAAGGGATTTTCCCAGATTTCCCTACCCTTGACCAAGCTAACTGGGAAAAACACCCTTTTCATGGACCCCAGGAGTGTGAAAGAGCTTTCAAGGCGCTAAACACAAGCTAACCTCAACCCCTCTTTTAAGTATTACCCAACCCAATGTGCCTTTTGAGAGTATCCTGTGATGCTCGAGAAGGTTTGGGTTGTGTCCTGATGCAAAATAGGCAAGTGGTGGCCTACGCATCAAGACAACTCAAGCCACATGAGGCAAATTACCCGCCCATGACCTTGATTAGCCGCTCTCGTGTTTGCTCTAAAGATTTGGAGACACCATTTATATGGAGTGAGGTTTGAGGTGTTTTCCGATCACAAGAGTTTGAAATATCTCTTTGATCAAAAAGAGTTAAACATGAGGCAAAGAGGTGGATGGAGTTTTAAAAGATTATGATTTCGAGGTTAAACTATCATCAGGTAAAGCTAATGTTGTAGCTGATGCCCTAAGTAGAAATCCTTACAAGTGTCCCGTTTGATGGTGAAAGAGATTGAGTTAATTGAGCAATTTAGAGACCTAAACCTAGGAATAACCTTGACCACTAAGGGCATAAGAGCTTGCCACCTTAGTGTGACAAGTGAATTAGAGGAAAGAATTGCTCAGCCCAAAGGAAAGATACAGGAATTTCAAGAGACCTTAACGTGAGGCTGATAAGTTGAAAGGTTTTACCAGGGAATGATAGTTTATGGAGGTTTGAAGGTCGTATGTGTACCTGCTAGTGGTGACCTCCGAAAGGATATTTTGGAAGAAGCCCATAAGAGTCATTTCACCCTTCATCAGGTGCCACCAAGATGTATCAAGATTTGAAGAAGATGTTCTGGTGGCCAGGGTGAAGAAGGATGTGTGCACATGGGTGAATAAGTGCTTGGTGTGTCAAAAGGTGAAGATTGAGCACCAAAGACTTAGAATGTTAAACCCACCAATCCCCGAGTGGAAGTGGAATAGTGTCTCCATGGATTTTGTAACTGGACTCCAAGGACCCAAGCGAATCATGACGCCATTTGGGTAATAGTGGATCGGAGTGACTAAATCAGCCCACTTTTTACCTATTAAGGTGACTTATTCCTTGGATAGGTTAGCACAATTATATATTCAGGAGATAGTAAGATTACATGGAGTACGTCGACGATAATCTCGGTGAGACGCGATTCACGTCACGGTTTTGGGGAGCCTTTCAGAAGGCGTTTGGTTCAAAGCTGTGCTTGAACATGGCTTATCACCCCAACGGACGGTCGATCTGAAAGAACTATCCAAACTTTGGAGGACATGTTGAGGGCATGTGTTTTAGATCAAAGGGGAAGTTGGGATAGTACCTCCCATTAATCGAATTTGCATATAACAACAGTTATCATGCAAGCATCGGTATGGCACCATACGAGGCCCTCTATGGACGAAAGTGTCAATCACCTCTATGTTGGTATGAGCCCGGAGAGCAAAGTCTACTTGACGGATATTGTGAGGGAAACAACGGAACAAATCAAGAAGATTAGGAAAAATTCTTCCTACTAAAGTCGCAGAAAAACTATGCGGACAAGCGGCGAAACCGCTAGATTTTAAGAAGGGACCATGTGTTCCTAAGAATCACCCCGCCACAGGCATAGGCCAAGCAATGAAAGTAAAGAAATTGAGCCCCAGACTTCTTTCGTTTGAAATCCTTAGCAAAATAGTCTATCACCTCCGTATAGCCCTACCCAAGTTCTATCCAACCTTCATGATGTTTTCCATGTCTCCAGTTAAGGAAATATAACCTAGACCAAGTCATGTACTAGAGCCAGAACATGTACAATTAAGAGATGACCTAACGTTTAACTACCACCCACGAGAATCGTTGAGGGAGGAGTTAAGCAATTAAGGAACAAGGTTCTAACAGTCAAAGTAGCATGGGGACGAGGTGAAACGAAGAAGTTACATGGGAGCTGGAATCAGATATGCAAGCACAATATCCAGAGCTATCTTAGATAACGATTTCGAGGCGAAATTCTTTTTAAGGAGGGGAGTAATGTAACGCCCCAATTTTTACTATAATTTTTACTATCATTAGGAATTCCGGATTACCGTAGGTAAATATTATATAAAATTTGAGACCAAACAATCCTTAATAAAGGAATATAACGTTAGAAGAGAAGTTAGGAGCAATTCGATGCATACAAACCCGAATTTCTCTACGCGCGAAATCACCGAAACGCCCACTTACGGTTGTTTTAACTTTTTGGAATAAATCAAGAACTCAGCCAGAACCTCACTAAAATGTGTTAAAAGGTGTTTTTAAGCCATGATTAACCATTGGTTAATTTAGATGGTCTAAGGCAATTTTTAAGTAAAATGACCGTTTTGCCCCTCTCTTTATCCAAGTTTTACAAATTTTGAGATTTTTGATTCGTCTAACGAAACCTAAGCAATATTAGGCTCAAATTAAAGCTTATTAAATTCTAATTACTAATCTAGAGTCAAAACTATTTATTTTAGATTGATTAGAACCTAAAATTGCTTAAAACACCCAAATTGCTTAGTAATTCACTTAAACCCTTACCGTAAATTCTCTTAATTGCATGAATACCTTGCCTACACCTAAAAAATACATGGAACACACAAAATCCTCTTCCACAAGGCTGTAATGCACGAAATTATTGAGTAATAAGTCAGAAAATTATTACACAAAAATCCAAAGAATGAAAACAAAGAATCATGAAAACATGGAAACATGATTCCATGTTTAAGCCACCAAACAAAATGATTTTTCTTCCTTATTTTTTTCTCTAATTTTTGGTCAGATTTCTTTCCTTCCTTTTGTCCATTTATGAGCTGCAAAATCTCTATAAATAGGCATGCTTGAAGATAGTTTAGATGCTTAGTTCATAACTTACACAAATTCTAGTTTTAGGAGCACCAAAAGCTCTCATTTCCTCCTCCTCTTGGCTGATTTCTTTCTTCAAGTTTTCAAGAATATTTTCTTCATTTCACTCAAGGAAACCAAGTTCTCTTCCTTTCCTTCAAATCAGATTAGGTAGGGAGTTGTTTTTAAGTTTATTTCTATGTTTTGCTAAGTGTTGTTCTTGGTTCAAAATGATGATTTCATGGATTTTCTCTAGTTTTTCCATTTGGTTTCTTCTTCCTTTTTCTTTAAACAATTCAGCCATATGGCCTAGGTGGGACTAAGATGATGGCTTGATGATGAGGACTTGAGGGTGGGTTGTGAATCCATCACAAGTTAGGCCTCTAAAAACTTGAAAGGTTTCACTTGATTCAAAACTTTAAAATTTCATTTTTTTGTTTTTCCTTATTTTCCTTTCATGGTTAAATGGCCTAGGAAGGAATAAATATTTGATGATGACCTTGAATATGTTGTAAATTAGATGAAGTTCCAGGTCTGAAGCTGTTATTTAATCAACTTTAAAGAATAATGTTTTTATCTTGATTAATATGAAATATGTCATTTACTTGTCTTAAGATATATATGGGTTGAAAACATAATTCTCTTAAAGTCTTGAAGGAGCTCTAGTAAAGAAAAAAAATGAACTTGCATCCATGTTTAAGTTTATGCCTTGCATAACCATATTTACTTTTTATGTATCACTAAATTCTCAAGAATAAATAAATGAACTTGCATATCTCATGTTTAAATTTCAAGCTTGCATTTCATGTTTAAATTTCAAGTTGTCACTTAATCTCTAAAGATAATAAAGAAGTTA
>JAMLFY010001504.1:0-12778 GCA_030441495.1 Dalbergia oliveri
GGTAGCATTTGTTTGTGGTACTCATCTTCTGATTTGCAGTTCACAAGCTTGCTGATAAACCTCACCTGTTTATATACATTTAGGTCTTTAATGCAGCTAAGTTTTCAAAACCTTTTTTGCTTTAGACCTAACCTAGCAACCATGACTCCTAAAGTTAGAGTGCGTGTATTAACCATTAGGTTGACTCTGCATAAATGTTCTGGATCAGTTGGCGATGGATATGTATGCTTTCTTCCAATTATTTATTAGTGTGTATGAAAGAAATGCTATAGTCTTTCAGCATTTCAAATATTATAGACTGGAAAAACAAACTATTGAATATGCATTTTGGATTGTTTCAGGAAGGAACATTCAGAGATAGATGTAGCTTCAGGATTTTATGTTCTGTTTGGTTCAGGTAAATCTATATATTTTTTGCTATTTTGTTTTAGAGTTTAATTTTGACGCACTGATTTTATTGTCATCCAATCAAATATTTTCTTTTGCATAACTTTTCAAGTAGTTGGAGTGGAAGTTAACTACATTTGTTGATGTGGCATTACATAATTTGATAACTATAAAAAAAATTTACATTGTCGATGTATTAAAATTAAATCATTTGTTTTTATATGTAGCCGACATCACTCAATGGGACAAGACTTGGATGATTGTAAAAAAATTTTACGCTCAGTGTATTAAAATTAAATCCTTTGTTTTATATGTAGCCGATGCACCTAGAGGGACAAGACAAAGTTGTCCTGTTTTATGAGTTGTGTGTGTGTGTGTACATTTTTGATAAGAAAAGATCTCTTAGCTTGTGTGTGCGCGCGGGTGTGGACATTTCCAATAAGCAAAGATTTTTTCTTAGCTGTGTGTGTGTACATTTTCGATAAGAAAAGGTCTCTTCTTAGCTTTTGTGTGTGTTGTGTGTGGTCTCTTATTAGCTCGCGCGTGCGTGTACATTTTCGATAAGAACAGGTCTCTTCTTAGCTTGTGTGTGTGTTGTGTCTTAGCATGCGTGTTGTAGTGTGTGTTGTGTGTGGTCTCTTCTTAGCTTGTGTGTGTGTGTGTGTCTCTTCTTAGTGCGTGCATGCGTGTGTGTTGTGTGTGGTCTCTTTCTTAACGCACGCATGTGTGGTCTCTTAATGCGTGCATGTCTCTTTCTGTGTGTTACGAGTCTGGGATGTACGTTCCTTTTAGCTGAGGACTGAAATTACTTGAAATATTCTATTTCAAAGCTGGTGCTTGGTCAATTTGTGAATGAGCAAGTTGCATTTTACTAAGAGTTTATTTTTGTTGTTAATGCTTATAAATATGTCCATGTATGTATCCAGGGCTTATGTTGTCTTTCATCCTCTCAATCTACATCTTGCAATCATCACGGGACAAATTGGAAAGGTACGTTATTCTTGTTTGAAACTAGCAGAAAGCTGTTCTTATTCGTTTGTTTATTCCTCGCCTTAATTTTCATGCTCATTGAACCCCAGATTTGTAAGGGAGACGGTTGTAGAAAGCAGCATGCCTGGTGAGGTGGTAGCAAAGTTTGAATGATGGTTGATGTTTCCTTTTTGTACTTTAGTACAAGCTATACATTGTAATATTGAATCGGTGAGCATATCAATAGAGACTGGGGGTAGTTTTTTGTTTTTTTTTTGGGGTTGGGGGGGGGTGGGGTTGTAGGTTTTTTTTTTCTTCCTGGAGGTGGTGAATGCGATTTGGAGTGGATTAATTTTATCAGGACAATGGAGTAAATTTGCACCAAAAAAGAGCTATGGCGTGAATAGCCGTAAAAACAGAGAGATTGGATGTATTACAACTCAGGGAACGCTGAATTTGTAGCACTACATTAGGTTTAATGCTTATTCTGTCTGTTTATTCAAATTTTAAGAACAGTATGTGTACACAGAAAGAAAGAGAGGTTGTATCATTCTTACTTTCTGGTTGGCGGGGCCTTGTCCTCGTATATTTTGATCAAAACAGGCTAGTCAACGTGGGCTGACTCACCATTGGTTGATAACAGAATGAGTAAAGTTAAAATGGGTAAAAGCTAGAAAAACTCAATATTGCCAAATGCACCTGCAAAGGCCTCATACTGCCACTGAACCAACGAGATGACGCGGTGTTAGCCATCGGAAGAATAGGGATGAGAGAATATGTTAGGGTTGGTTTGTGGTTGTTGTAGTTGGGTTATCGAGGAAAGGACGAGAGAATGGGTCAAAGAATGTCGGCAATAGCTGATCAGCTAGGCTAATCAACTCTACATCTAAATGAGTTGGTGTTAAGGTAATCTAACCTACCACTTTGGTGGTTTGAACCAAGTTGGCTCGTTGTTCACAACCCATTTTGACAGCTGTAGAAGAGGTGGAGGATTAGCTACACACTACAATTTGGATTTTGAAAATAATGGTCAAAGCGATGGTAGCACTGTCAAATCACATGACTAATTCTCCCACACAATTGACATCGAGGCCTCTCATGCTACCTCTTCTCAACTAACAGCATGTTTGGGGGGAGGAGTCTTCAGGATTGATTTTAGCTCTCAAAAATCAATTTTGGTTAGTTTTGTTTTTCTTGGTTTTACGTTTGCATGTAATCTTAGAATTGATTTTGGCTTTAAAATCAATTTTAGTAGAAGTAAAAAATTGTTGCTTCTAGGGTTTTACTCTTTCAATCTTTGTCAAAATCACTTCTTATATCAAATTATCAAATATAAATCATTTACTTCAAAATTAATTCTAACAAAATCAATTTTAATAGAATCAATTTTACTCAACATTAATTCTACAAATGCAGAATCAAACACATACTAACTCTTCTTGACCCATGGGAATAGCTTCAGGCTCACCAATAGGAAAAGACTTTGATCTAGACCTAACAGGGGTGATGAAAGCCTGGTAATTCTTCTCATTTAGTCCATCTAGAATTACCTCCACGTGATCTTCAACAAGTAATCTACCGCTGGTCCTTGCTTTTGTATAGTCTTAAGTTGAGTTTTTAATTGCTTGATCTCTGATCTTGTGTGAGAAGCAAAATAATCCTCCAACTTGCTACAAATCTGATATGCATGCGAATTCACAATCAACAATGCAATTTGTGAATGTTGAATCCATTGAACTCAGAAGCCAAGAGACTAAATGTCGATCCTATTGCTTTCGATTCAAATATTCTTACAATTCCATCAAAATAAAGTAGAAGGATAGTGTATCAAATCATCTTTAAATTGCATGAAAAATTATAGACTCAATTACTTGACAAAAACTTTTAATTCATCGGTTGAATCAATTATATTTTATGTCCATAATATATGTGTGCGCATGTGTGTGTGTGTGTGTAAAGTACTTCAACAACCTTCTGAAATCTGAATCATGGTAAAGGTTGGGCTCATCTAAACATCAAATGGTGACAATGTATTAGCACACGAGTAAAGATAAGCAATGGCTGTTGAAATACCATTCTCCAATAGCAAAAGCAATTGTCTACGTACACAACTATATTTTAAAATTAGATAAAGGTGAGAAGAAGAATCATCTTTTCTTGCATTGGTGATTTTGAATTTGTTCCTCTCTCTCACCCAAAGCATTGTTTTATTCCCATTGAACTCACCTCCTCCATGTGTTCCTCCTTGTGCACTCAAACAAAAAGGAAGACGCCAAACACCCTCTTTTGCTCTCGTTTGTTGCGATATAAGACCTTGATCCAAGTTTGGCTTGAACATATCTTAAACTGTGCCTTGTTGGTTATAAGTGAGAAAAAACTATATAAGAAGAACTTGAATGGCAACATCATCAGAACTAATCCTGTATTTCAAGCCTCACAGCTATTCCATGGTGCTGCAGAGTGATCATCAGAGCCAGACATACAAGCTCTTCAAGAGTTCCTTCTTCACCTTGTGGAGGAACGCCGCAAGATTGATGCCTTCAAGCATGAGCTTCCTCCCTGCATGCAATTCCTCACCAAAGGTACATATATACACCTTGAACTGAAACCATCCCTTTTGAAAAACTCATGCCTATACCAAAGCTAGTTAGTCAAATCAAAAATATTTTTCCCAGTTAAATTATTGAGCATACAGAATCCGAAACCTCAAAAGTTCAAGCCATGCTGAAAAATATTATATTATCAACTTTATTTTTCCTGATAATTTTCCTAACAAAGGATAATAAGTAACTATAATTAACCTTCTTCTTCTTCTTCTTCTTTGGAATTATTACAGCAATGGAGGCTTCAAGGCAGCAGCTTAAGGCTTTCGGAGTAAACCAAGGCACAAGGCCAGTTCGGGAAGCATTCATATTCATCGAGCATTCAACCGCCGAGAAGACACCAAACAAATTTTACAAGGAGGGTTGAATGAAACCTGCAAGCGAAGGAACCAAACAACGACGACAACGTACGAACACATCTGGGGAGGCAGGGCGCAAGATGGAGAATTCGAGTGGCAATGATGGGGTGGTGGCTGATCATGGAAAAGGGACAAATCCTGCAGAAACGAGCACAACCACCGCAACCGCAACCACCACTACACGGACCGAAAAGATACAGCAAGACTTACCTGGTCACCGAAGATGAAATCTGCCGCTATATGGGATATGCAGCTGATACCGGGCTGTCGCTAGTTCCCAGACTACTATTCAGTAGCGACGGCCAGTCCCATGCAATTTTGCGGCAGACTGATTTGCGGCAACTTAATCACTTTTAATTTGAGCTATTCTTGATTGATTATATCGAGATATCAACTAAAATCTTGTTATTGAGGAGTTCAGTGGGTTATTGATTTTATTGAGATTTACTGACAATTATCCTTGCTAAATTGAATTAATTTGCAAAATAAAATGTTACATCAATGACTAGACAATAACGAAAGTGGTTAAGGGAAAATTAGATCTGTTTGAACCAGACTTGTAGAGAGTTTGATAGATATTCTTCGATTCTAAATGAAGATTTGATGAGGTGAAGTGCCAAAAGGAGAGCTAAATCGCTGGACAGGCCTGGTGCAGCGCTAATTTTCCACAATTAATTGTTGAAGAAGAACCAGCCCTATAGCACTAGTTCTTGTGCTGCAGCGCCAGGACTCTAGAAGAAATAGCGCTACAACACCCTGTTTTGTGTTGCATCACTGAAGCTGAGTTTTAATTTGTCTGTAAAGATTCAAGGTTTCCAGAGTTGTAGCGCTATGTAGAGCATTGCAACCTAGCGTTAGACCTGATTTCTTTCGTGTCTCGTATTCAAGTTAAATTAGGACCATTTATCTTTTTTTTTATCATTATTCGTTCAAGCCTTCCACAAGAGTCGGGACTCGAGATACCTAGATGAGACTCCTTACTCTTTTGATTATTACTTTTGTTGTTTGGTCTATGAATTGCTAAACTCTCGTTGGTGTTACAAGATGAATTATAAGAGAGCTGGTTTTTCACCATTTCATTGAATTTCATTTTAATATATTTCTTATTTTCTAATAATTTTAATGTTGTTTTTAGTTTGACTACTCATTAATTGTTGTCTGGTTTTATATTATCTAAAGATATTTCACTTTATAAAATAAATCAATCTAAAATTTAGCATAAATTAAAACAACTAGGAATATATAGAAGTTATTATCAGTATGATTTTTGTTAATATCAATACTTCATCCTATTAAATAGATTTAAAATATTACAAGGAATTATTTGTCTGGTTTATTTTAAAAGGATTTTAGTATCAAAAGATTATGCTATAACTATTAATAATAAGTAATTCAATAAAAAATGTTATTATTAAGAAAGAAATTTGATAAGTTGGTCATGCAAAACTAGGGAACTCCAATGAAATCAACCACAACATCTATCCTCCATGTATATTTATTCACATCTTATTTTAATTTGGTTAGTTTTAGAGTTGATTGAAAATACTTGCATCATGTCAATTGTGTTTTGCCGAATAGTGAATTGGTATTTGAACTTTAATCTTCATCATATGACAATCTCTTAACCCATTTTTATTACTTATGACCCAATGCACTTGCCAGAATTAATTTCTCAAATTGACTGTCAAGTTTTTGGAACTATTTAATTTGTGGCGGTCATTTCATACTTTTGCTATGGATATTTCCCCTTCTTAATTAGCAGAGGAAATGGCCACTGCAAATGACCAATCTAAGGGAAAAAAAGGAAATTTCCATATTCATACAAATAACATTCAACCAATCAAATTTAATCCAAATACTTTAGATTTATACAAATTCAATCTCTCCATTAAGTTTTCAATAACCTTCATTGAGTATCCAGCAACTTCTGTTGAATTTTCAATAAATTTTTGTTGAGTTTTCAATTTCTTCTGGTGAGTTTTCCACTACCTCTATTGTATCTTCAAATCTTCCATTAAATCTACAACAAAGAAATACTCAACAATTTTTAACAACATAAATAACAACAAAATTAGTAGAAGAATTAGAACCAATAAGATAAAATTTAAAAGAACTTGCTAATGTTAAGAGAGAATTGGCAGTTAGTTGGCGGCGTCAGGCATAGTGGGTCAAGTGGAGAGGTGGCAAAAGGTGCAGAGAGAAATAGGAAAAGACAGGAGAGGTAGGAGAAGGGTGGTACTGGGGAAAGCGAACATAATAAAACTTAAGGTTCGACCAATAATAACCTTTTGGGGCAGTCAACTCCATCGCAAACGATTATTATTTTTTTTTTTTCTTTCTCTAAAGTTGACAATTTGTGCCGGAAAATTCCGCCGCAAATGTTTAACTCCTTTATTATTATTTTCTTTCGGAGTTGTTTCTTTGCTGTGGGTTTTCTACTGCAAATTTAAAACTCTTTTCTATATTTTTCTTTTGAATAGTTTTTGTGGCAGGTTTTTCTGCGGCAAAATTCAATTCTTTGAAAAAAAATTTGTTGGATATTTTTATGACGAACATTTCTACCGCATTCAAAAAACTTTTTTGGTAAATTATTTTCGGATTAGTTTACGGCGGGCATATTAAAAGTGTTTCTTTTAGGTACGGAAATATAGTTTTACTCCCAACAAATCCTCGTTAACACCAAATATATCTATTGTCACAAAAAATCAAACACATATCTAGCTCGCGGCTGAAAATGAATTCAAGAATTTAATTTTAAAATATAGTACAGACTTCTGCGAGGAGAATTGCCAACAAAATATTTTTACATATAAATTAATCTTAATACACTAAATTTTCCATATAACTTTTAGCCTTTGTTAATATTTTCTGACGAATATTATTGACATAGTCATCACTAAACTAAAAGGTTCCGAATTTGTACATAGACTTCAATCCCTCAATTGGTTCATAGATAAAATCAAAACAGTTCGATCCTTCAAGTTATATTTCTATAATTAAATCCCAGGTTTATGGCCCCAAATATGTACGTCGGGTTGCCATATTTTCGTCAAGGAGGATTATCTCAATTATTATTAACTTGATGGAATTTGGGAACTAATGATTGAACAGGCTATGGGCTTCTGAATGCAAATTTGAGCGTGAGTTTGTAACAGGTATGAAGGGGGCCTACATAGCCACATTAAGAGAATATTCTCTCCATTATCTTCCTAATTTCATAATTCTTATTCGCTACAATGGTGCTTTCATTTAGAGGATAAAAGAGAATATTAGAGAGAAGACTCAATTCACATATATCATATAATGAACTACAATTCTTAATTAACTCTATTTATACTATTGTGTGCTTACCCTCCTAATTGGGCTATGTAGGTCCACTTCATACCTATTACAGATTTCCAAATGAACAAGGTCTTAGAAGGTTTTGCCTATGGAACTCCATGAGAAGTATGGTGTATCACATACATACTCGGTATTTATATAGAAACATTTATAAAGTGTGACCAAATTTATTTACTACAATTTTAAATGCATTTAGCCACACTTTATAAATGTGGCTAAATTACTCAATATGTGGTATCATTTGCTGTTAGCCACCAAATAGAATTCAGAAAAATTAAATCTTGAAGTGTAAAAGTACAAGTGCAACATGTTATGAAATATTATTTGATTATGAATGTCCATATCTTTGGCTGATTTGATTAAGATATGATTATATTAGATAGATACTATTATAATTTAATATGATACTATATCTCTCACCCTTTGGCTATTTATAGCCTTTTGTATGCTTTAAAGGAGAACTTTTGAGACTATCAATACTACTATTTTCCGTTCTCCTCCATTATTTGTTCTCTCAATCATTATTTTATAACACATTAATTATCAGCACGAGACTTTATCGTTCAAATGGCAGGTGCATGTAAAGATGGCATATGTGGGAAAGCTTCTGAAGCAAAATCCATTTTCCTAAATTAAGTTATTATTGGTGAGTTCTACCATCTAAGTAAAGAAAGTTTAAGGCGGAGATTCTAATTATGCCAGTTCTTTAAATATATCTGAATCTTATATATTAAAATTCATCTTGATCTAATAAGTCCTGAAGACATCATGAAATAAGAAATCCAAAATAGGTTCTTATGGTTATACCATTCACTTGGTAACAAAATGATATAACGTACAACTTCCATAGTGAAAATATAACGGCACTACTCATTGTAGTTATGAGATATAGTGGCTTATATACACATAATGCATTCAATTGAAAGGTATAGGTGAAAGCACCTAATCAAGAGATATTATTAGGTGAAGCAAAACCCTTGATTTGATATACATGACTTGATGGGTTGAAGTGGCTCCTTACTTGAAGGATTGCTCAAAATAATTATTTAAGATACATATAATTGATGGGTTAGATGCTCCCATTTGAAGGATTGCGTAAAGCAATTTTTTTTTTTAACCTTTCTCTATGATTCTGTCAAATATCATTCCTAGAGTCAATAATAATTATACTCAAAACAAAGGATAATTATCCTAGCAAATGCATCTCTATTATTCAAAATTATCTGAAAAATTATCTCTCTTTAAGGGGATTGACATATTCCTAGAAGTGAATATGCAACAATTTTTCCTTAAATGAATCTTATTATTTAAATGTGTCAATATGACTCAATATTTAATATTTTATATTTCCCAAAGTGAATGTATCAACTAATAAGGATAATTTTGAGTGTTATATTTATCAATTTTATAATTTGTGGGTATTATAGTTTAGTTCTCATTCTCTTGAAGAGAATAATATAATTGCTTTCACTAATTTTCTTCTAAATACTCTAAAAGATCCTATTGATCTTTGTTACTTTATTTGAATATCAAATTGTTGATAGGTTTTGAATTCATCATGGCAATTTTTTTTAAAAAAAATTAAAGATCATGATTTTACTTATAATATTTTGGTTTTCTAGGATTTCATCCCATCTTAGATTTGTTTTGGTCAATCTTGTTTGAATTGATGTTATCATTGTAATTGACTGCTTGTTATTTTTGGACAAATAAAAATGACTTTATCCAACAAGTGCATAACCTTTTATTTTTCTTTTGTCAATGCTTAAAAATGTTGGTTTACATTAATTAACTTAAGCTCAGACAATGACTGCTATTTTTTTTGGAGTAATTTATTATTAATCATTTTCAGTATTAAATAAATAAAAAAATAAAAAATAATGCTATTTGTGACATACTTCATAAATCATTAATTATATTTTTATGTGATATATTAAAATTTAATATATCATTTACTTTATTAATTGATTTTATCACAATATGATAATATATCATGAAATAATCTTGTATTTTTTTAATGATTAATGTATTACAAAATAATATTAGATAATATTGAGATACTTTTATGATATTTTTGTGATACATGTATATCATGATTATTAATGATTTTTTTAAGTGATTAAACATGACAAATTTCCTTTCTTACATGATATATATGCTAACACATTGATGACATCATTTGATATATTTTATATTTTACTAATTTGGTAATGAGAAAATTAAATGTTGATATCATTCTTGGTAGTCCAAGATAATTGAGTTCTTTCAGAGCCATTGTTTTGTTTCCTAAAGAAACACAAATTATAATTTATTATTGAGTTTTAGAGATACTCGAAAAAATGAATATTTATCGTGATAATGAATAAGGGAAATAATAGTACCTCCACATCACACTAATATTAATGTAATTGAATCATATGATATTATAAACTAGAAGTTTACTAGCCCAATAATTTTATCTTTTGGCATGACCGTTTGGATATCCTAAGGCAATATGACATAAAGAATTTATGAAAACTCATATGGATATTTGTTGAAGAACTAGAATATTCTTCATTTTAATGAGTTTTCTTGTGATGCATGTTCTCGATACAAAGTAATTATGGCCATCACCAACAATGATTGGATTTGAATCCTTTTCTAGGAATTCAAGGTGATATATGTGAATCAATTTGTCCATTAATGACCTTTCAAATATTTTATGATTTTAAAATATGCATTTACTGAAATAGTCACATGTGTACTCATTGAAAATGATGAGATTTCAATAGACTATGTCTCTATAGGAAAATGATGGAAGCAACAGTAATTATTGTCGACAATATATTTGCATATAATGTAGCACAAAATATTATGCAATGAAAATATGGATCTTGAGCCAAGAACCATAGAAGAATGTCAACGCAAAAATGATTGGCCAAAAATGGAAAGAAGCCATACATGCTGAATTACACTCACTTGCAAACGTGAAGTCTTTGGACCTATAGTTCAAATACCAAAAGGTGTGAAACCCATAGGAAACAAATGGGTATTTGTGAGAAAAAGAAATGAGAAAATCAAATTGTATGCTATAAGACTTGACTTATAGCACAAGGTTTCTTACAAAGAATTTATATAGATTATGAAACATATTCCTTAGTAGTGGATGCAATAATAGATTGATATTTAATTACTAATCTACACATAACAAGCTAAATATCTATCTAATAGATGTTATTACAACCTATCTATATGTTTCATTAAATAATGAAATTTACATGAAAAGTCCTTAAAGGATTAAAGATATCAACATCCCCATCATCTAATGAATGTCCCCAAGGAATGTACTCAATCAAGTTACAAGAGATCTATATATGGTCTAAAGTAATTTGAATGAGTGTGGTATAACTATCTCAAAGAGTATTTGATTAAGTAGGGATTTACAAATGATGCCATTTGGCCCTGATTTATATGAAGAAAATTATATCTGGATTCATTATAATAACTGTGTATATTAATGACTTAAATATCATTTAAACTCTTGAAGAAGTTTCCATAGTCATAAAAGATTTAAAAGAAGAGTTTGAGATGAAACATCTTGGAAAGACAAAATTCTATCATGGCTTGCATATCAGAACTAAACAAATGGAAAATTTGTTCATTAATCAACTAACAGAGAGGAAATCCTCCATATATTTTAGATGGATAAATCACATCTATTAAATACCCCAATGATTGTAAGATCATTGAATGTAAAAAATTAATATCCATTTCACCCTCAAAAGGTATTGAATAAGTTTTTGGTATTGAAGTACCATACTATAGTTTCATCAGAGAACTATGTATCTCGCTGAACACATGCGACTTCGTATATTATTTTCTGAAGTTTATTAGCAAGGTATAATTCCTCCCCAACTAAAAGGAATTGGAATGGAATTAAATATATCCTTTGATACCTTCGAGGAACCACTAATAAGGGTTATTTTATTTATATATTCAATTCACAATGGTCGTGCAATACAATGATACTTATAGATCCACAAAAGGCAGATTTCAAATAGGTTGCTTTTTCACATATGATGATATAGCTATATTATAGAGATCTACAAACTAGGTCTTAGCTGCCACTTCTTTAAATCATGCAAAATAATTGCAATACATGAAGCAAGTCTAATGTTCTAGAAGATAAATCAACATGTTTGAGTGTCATTTGAATTATCTTATAAGGAAGATACTCAAACAACTTTGTATGTGGATAATACAACATGCATAGAGATTATCAACATGTTTGAGTGTCATTTGAATTATCTTATAAGGAAATACTCAAACAACTTTGTATGTGGACAATTCAACATGCATAGCTCACTAAAGGAGTGTATATCAAAAGATAAACAAAAAACATATTTCTTGAAATTTTTCTTTGTGCATGACCTTCCAAAACAAGGAGTAATTGATATTCAGATATCGTTCAAGTGATAATCTAGCACTTATTCATGAAGTCACTTTCTATATCTTCTTGAGAAAACTAGTGCACAAGATTGAGATGCATTGATTGAGAGACCTTTAAGGATGCTCTTAAGAGAGAGATATATCCATACTCTTTTTCCCTTAATCAAGATTTTTATCCCACTGAATTTTTTCTTGATAAGATATTTAATAAGACAGTTCAACTTTTCACAATGAGGATATTGTACTCTTTTTCTTTTACTAAGACTTTTTCCTACTAGAATTTTTCTAGTAAAGTTTTAATGAGGCATATCTCTTATGGACATCGAAGGAAGAGTGTTATGAAATATTATTTAATTATAGATGTCTATAACTTTGATTGATTTGATTAAGATATAATTAGATTAGATAGATATTATTATGATTTGATATGATATTGTATTTATTACCCTTTGAATATTTATAGCCTTTTGTATGCTCCATAAAGGATAACTCTCAATACTATCAATACTACTATTCATTCTTCTCCTCCATTATTTTATAACACAACCTACTTTATAAAATGAGTGTAGTGTTATTTAAACACTAAGAAATGAGTGTTCATTTAAATTCATCTTTTTATCATTGGATGTGATGAATTAATTGGATAAGTGAGGATTACAATCATATCCAATAGTAATAAAGTGGGTGTTT
>JAMLFY010001505.1:0-12749 GCA_030441495.1 Dalbergia oliveri
TTCCTTGTTCAGTCCATGGGTACCATGTAGTTATCTGAAAGGTATTATTATTCTAACATATAAAATTAAGTGTTTAATTAAAACATCTACTTTATCATCAGTGAACATAATAAATAAATGAAAAAAATTACGACTATTATCGTATCTAATGATTTAAGCGTTGAAATAGCAGCAAATGCTGATCCGAGAAATGATAAGGTTGCCAAGCCTAACATGAGTCACCCCCGAGGGTCCACCCGAAATCATGGGAAGGGATATTATTGTAAAAACAGCCGCCAATCACTGGAATAATGATGAAACGTCCCCGCAAGCTGGCTAAGGGCAAGACCGTCCTCACCGCCCGTCCTTTTATTAGCGTTTTCCCTACTCACAGACGGCCCTAATGCAAACCCTCGCCTTCACGCCACCTATAAATTCACGTTCTCCCTCGCCAAACCAACCACTCCAAACGAAAACGCGCAGCCTCGTGGTTCCCATTTCGCTGCTCCATCTTCGTTGTTCGCTCCCTCCAGGCCTTGTCGTTTCGTCCCCTCGCCCTTTGCGTTTTGCGTTCTCTTCCTTTCCGTATCTGTAAGGGTTTCCTTCTCTGAAGAGTCATTGAGTATTGATGCCTCGTTTGATTTGTTTGCGTTTCGCCCGTTCCTGATTGTAGTTTTGATTTTTGTGTTATTCAGGTTCTTTTCGATTCGGTTTTGTTGGTTTACACGGTGTTGCAATCGCAGTTCGTTGTGGCATTGGGTTTCTTTTAATCCCGAATTTATCAAGGCAGGTACGCGCCTTCTTTTTTTTTTAAATTTATTTAATTTTTCGTATTTTACAAATTTTTTGTTATTTTTCATTCATTTGTCTTTTATGTTTTGTTTTGTAAATATTTTGTTTTGTAGATTCCAGATCTGATGGCGTTTTTTGTTTATATGTTTCTTCGTTTATTATTATTATTTTTTTTTCGGTTTTAATTTTGAGTGTTTATGTTGTTTAGATGATACTGTTGTTGGTGTATCTGGTTCGTAAATCATGTACTTTGTTTTAAGGTTTTGAAGCCTTTTCTTGTTCATTGTTTTCCTTTTTTTTTCATAATTATTATCCGCTGTTGTCAATCGGAATTTTCGTGCGTGTGATGGGTACGCTTGATGTACTTTTTTTTAATTTCATTTTGAGTTTTTTCTTTTTGTCGTGTTAATGGATATTGATTTGGTCTCTGACTGTCACGTCCATGTTAATTCAATAGCTGGGGCCTAATGTCCTGAGAAATAAAAGAATCACTGGGACCTACTATTGAATTATTTCTTGGAATTCTATGGCCATCATTCTTCGTTTGATTTTCTTGTTTCGGTTTTTTTCTTTTCCAACTCTATCTTCTTGACGTTTTGATTGCATTATGTTTTCTTTGTTTTAAATTTTTTTTCCCAGCATTTTTTAAAATATAAATTGTACCTGTCTATTTTATATCCTTTGATGGTTGTTTCGTTCCATTTGGTTGTTAATCATAGTTTTTCTGTGTTTAGTCATAGTTCTTTTGTGTTTTGTTGTATTTGGGCTGTTTGATTTTTCATCTGTACATTCATTTTGTTGAAGCAGAGGACTGAATGATCTAATGGAGTCCAAAGGTGGGAAGAAGAAGTCTAGTAGTAGTAGTAGTAAATCATCATTGTTCTACGAAGCTCCCCTTGGCTACAGCATTGAAGACGTTCGTCCAAACGGTGGAATCAAGAAGTTCAGATCTGCTGCATACTCAAACGTAAACATTCTTTCATTTAGATGATCATAATAATCACATTCGATTTATTGGTTTTATTCATTCATTTTTGCTAATGTTTGTTTTTATTTTATGATTCTTGTTGCAGTGCGCTCGCAAGCCATCCTGATATACCTCCTCATAGATAGTTCCGTTTGCTTGCAACCAGATTTCTTTTAGCTGTTCTTTTGTTTTCCTTTAGGTTTATTCACTACTCTCCTTCAAACAAGTCTTTCCAAATCCTCTCTTTGCGACTGTGCACTCTTTGCATCTGTTCTTTTGAGTTCCTACTGCGTTCATTCCTGTTCTGAAACATCATGGCCGTGGCAGTGCCAGTTTCTGCAATTGGCTTTGAAGGTTACGAAAAGAGGTTGGAAATATCCTTTTCCACCCTGGACTCTTTTCTGACCCTGAAGGAAAGGGTCTAGAGCTCTGACCAAGTCCCAATTGGACGAGATTTTAGCTCCAGCTGAGTGCACCATTGTTTCGTCACTGTCAAATGATGATGTTGACTCTTATGTTCTGTCTGAGTCCAGCCTTTTCGTTTATCCCTACAAGATCATCATTGAGCCTGTGGTACTACTAAGTTGCTGCTTTCAATCCCACCCATATTGAGGTTGGCTGAGACCCTTTCCCTTGCTGTTAGATCTGTAAGGTACACCAGAGGAAGTTTCATTTTCCCTGGTGCTCAGCCCTTTCCACATCGCAACTTCTCTGAGGAGGTAGCCATCCTGGATAGCTACTTGGGAAGCTTGGATGGCCAGCAAGGCATTTGTTATGGGTGGCTCAGATGAAGCACAGAAATGGCATGTTTACTCTGCTTCTGCTGATTCTGTGAGCCCATATGACTCTGTTTACACTCTTGAAATGTGCATGACTGGACTAGACAGAGAGAAATCACTGGTTTTTTACAAGGAACCATCTGGTTCAGCAGCCCTGATGACTGTCAATTCTGGCATTAGAAAGATTCTCCCAGATTCTCAGATTTGTGATTTTGAGTTTGAGCCATGTGGTTATTCGATGAATTCAGTTGAAGGTGCTGCTGTTTCTACCATTCATGTTACTCCAGAAGATGGTTTCAGCTATGCAAGCTTCGAGACAGTGGGGTATGATTTGAAAGTGGTGAATCTAGGCAAACTGGTTGGGAGGGTGTTGGCATGTTTCCAACCTGCTGAGTTTTCGATAGCTGTTCATGTGGACAGTGCGAGCAAGTCATTTGAGCAGAGCTGTTTGCTGGATGTTAAGGGATACTGTCGCGAAGAGAGGAGCCACGAGGAGCTTGGGATGGGTGGTTCTGTTGTCTACCAGAAGTTCTTGAAGACTTCGGACTGTGGTTCACCCAGATCAACTCTGAAGTGCTGGAAAGATGAAGATGAAGAAGAGTAGTTTAGAGTCTTTTATTGTTCGTGTCATTAGTAAAAAATAAATCATTGCCTTTTCTAGGCTTGGCTATGATCTTTTATTTGATGTCGTATTAATTTGGTGCTATGCTAAATGCACCCTTGTTTCAGTCTGCTATTTGTTTGTGTCGAAGGTGCTTACGCCTTGGGTCTTTTAATTTTAATGTTGAATGGAATAAAGGAAGTTTGGTTGAGTGCAACATGACAACTCCTTAGTTGGGTTTCACCTATATGCAAATATTAGATTGCTACGATTTGTTTGCCTTGTCGGGCCGTTTTGCTTGCTGTTGCATTGGGGATTTTGTGTTCATACTTGTTCATTCACATTTGCGATGAGCGGCCGGCTTGTTACCCCATATTTCGCTTGGTTTGTTTAAAGTGTCTTTTTCTCTTTTCCAATGTGCACTTTTCGGGGTGGCGAGCACTCAAAAAGTCTTCCTGTCTGGTTAAAGAGCCTATTTTCCAACATGTGGCTGGTAATGATTGCTAGTGTTCGGCAAAATGTTTGTAGTAACGCGAGCTTATTCCCAAGTCCTTTATCCCTTTTCGTTGCCACCATCTTTGATTCTGCTTAAGTTTCTTCTAGAGATTGTGGTTTGAAGATCAAATTCTAACACGCCAACACTTAAGGGACTTATTATATTAATATACGTTCTTCATGTGATGTATTCATACTCCAATACTTGAGCTTATTGCTCCCATGTTGTTGCCGTTGACTTATATTGGACGATCTATTTTAATGATTGACGCTCACAGCTGAAACAGTTTCTTTGATCGAGAAAAAGATATTGTCTGCTGGAGCTGAAACGTAGAAGTCGTTCTGTTGTGCTTTATTGTTATGGATATTTCCTCTTGCTTGAGCAAATCTCCTCCACCGGTTTTGTTATTAACCATTCTTGCACAACAACATATCCTCTGTTAGTAAGGTATGCTTGTATTCTAAACATGCTACTTTGGACCACAATAACAAGAAGCCTTGATCACCCATAATTGAAGTTGGCTCTCTTCTTCTCCGTAAAGTCTTAGGGTGCGTATGTTTTATATTTAAAAAAAAAAGTGATTATAAAACTTAGTACATAATTGAAAACACTGAAAATTATTTTTTGTAAATTCTGTTTTTTTTTAAATTATTTAAATATATAAAAAAATGATTTTTTTAGGTTGAAAAAACTGATTTTAAGCATAAAAATGCTCATCCAAATACACACTTAAATAGTTGTCTCTGAATTTGTTTTATTTTAGGATAAATTACACTCACCTCCCCTGAAATTTATGAAAATGTAACTCGCAGTTTCATTGCTAGTCTTATCTAAGGTAGACTCTCCTTATATCAAATTTTAAGATATAATATTATATTTAGACAGTCATTCAAGGCAGTATTATTAAGCTTAACAGAATAATATTTTTATGATATTAATTGTTCTTAATTAATAAAATTATAAAATTACCCTTAAACTTAATAGAGTGGGTAAGGATATTATTATAATTTTATTAATTAAAAATAGTTAATATCAACAAAAGTATAATTCTTTTAGTTTATTAATGGTGTTATGTGAATGAGAGTGTGATTGTAATATAAATATTTAAAATTTGACAACAAGAGGTGTGAGTGTAAGTTGGATAACAATATATAAGTTATATTTTAAAAAATCTAGTAAAGAGGGAAATAAAATTTACCCTTTATTTTAAGCTGTAGTGTTCAGTACCCAATAGTTGGGGATCAAAGCAGAATTAATTTTTTAGGTGGGAACCCGCTTGATCTTTTTTTTTTTTTTGGTAAAACAAGGGGCCGAAGCCCTGATCCTGTTTTTATGAATGCCATTTGTTGTTACTATTCCTTCCATTTAACAATAATTATTTATAGCCAAGTAATATATATATTAAAAAAATAAAAAATATCTTGATAAATATAAAAAATTATGAGTTGATAAAATTATCTTTTTATAATTATTATTAGATATATTGATTTTTTAACTAATATATTTATCATAAGAATATAAGTAAAAAAAGTTAATACTATTTAAATATTATAAATAGATAAATATTTTAAAATATAAAAATTAAAATTTAATTATTATTATAAAATAGGGGAAGTAATGATTTGAATATCTTGTCTCATTTATTATTTATAGTATAGTAATGGATGCTAGAGTAAGACAGCTGTTTTTTATTGGTACAAGACACCTAAGTAAAATTTGTCTCCATAAAACTTTGTAAACCTCATTTCTCTTTGCCATTCGCTTTTTACATTGACAATTTGGTTGGAGAAAAATTCTTGTATCCACCGGGAGGAAAAGCTATTCTTCCTCCACAATGATTTATGACCATGAAATAGTTATGTGGAGCCCAGGTGCAAGTACAAAATTCAGAAAATATGTGATGTATATAGTTGGTTGGATTGGAGACAGCAGTTGCATCGATCTTTGTGTTTATGAACATTATTGCCAACCGTGTCCAAGTATATCCTGACTGAATGAGGAGTCTGGATGCTACTTCATTCGTATTTGACTGATTATTCATTTCAAAAATTTATTTTATTTATAAATAATTATTTATTTTAAAAATTTAAATAATATTAATTATTTTTATAATAATAATTCTATTAAATAGTATTAATTTATTAATAAAAGAGGATTAAAAGTTGAAATATAATGAAAAAATAAAAATAATTTAATAAATTATTCTGAATTTTTATTAATATTAATATTTATTAATTATTTTTTAATTTCAATATGTATATAAAATTGAATAATTATTCAGGTAGGAAAAGAAGTAATATTTTAACAACAGTACAAATTGACCACCATGTTCTCACTCGGAGCTTTGGAAGAAGACTAACTTAACTACATGTCTAAATGAATTCAATCTAAGCAGGGATATAAATAAATAGATGCTTATTGATACATGAACCTGAAGACTACGTGCATGGCTATTATAATAACGAGAAATTGTGGCAGGCATTTAGTCAAACCATCTGTACGTACCTGGTGAAAAAGAATGACCATAATCCTAATGGACCCCGATTTTTGTCTCGTTAAACGAACCGTAGCGTTTCGAACAAAATAAACCTAGCGTTTTGCCTTTTTGGGCATTAAAAAAAATAGATGTCTCCGGTATCATTAATATCTTTTAGATAATTTATAATTAAAAATTTATCACATATTTTATTAAGTAAACTTTTTAATATTTTAAATCCTCATAATTATATCATAACTTTTAAATTTAAAAGGGTATCAATATTCCTTATATAATCAAAACCAAAACAAAAAACATAATAGAATAAATTAATGTAATCCGTAACATTTGCTATAAACAATTTGATCATTAAATATATTCAATATATTATATAAACTTATTCATAAATGTATCTTATATGTTAAAAAATAATAAATAACTTAATTAAATAATAATAATAATAAATAAATAAATAAGATTTCACTAGTTTTTAAAGTATGAAGGATCTATTTAAAACTTTTGTTTTTTAAGTTCTTAAAACAGTTTTTAAAAGTAGTTTTAAATACAATTTTAGAAAATAAAAGAACAAAAAAATTTTGTTTAACAACTTTAATTTTAAAATGGATTTTTAATAGTAAAAAACCAAAATCTGTTTCATTTGTTGTTTTTAAAAATAAATTTTAAGATCAATAAAAAGAGAATAACCGTTTGATAAACAATATTTTTAAAATAACAACTACAGTAAGAAGCAAGAGCAATCCAAAGACAAATCCACGAATTTTGTGGTGCAGTCCACACAATTGCATCCTGGTTGCAAGTGAAGGTACCAGCATGATAGGCATCCAAAGAATTCACCTCACAAAATATTGATATATAGCCTTAAGTCCAAGCAAATCAAAGACCTTGAAAGATTTTACCAAAAAAACAAAGAAAGACCTTGAAAGATAGCAATTAGTAAGGAGCTCAGTCCCAAAACGTCCCAACACTGGATGCAGCCATAGAAGCTTGTCACATAGTCGCGACTGTGGTCCTTGACCACCCCCAACATCACCCCGTTGTAGGCACATGAAGACACTCCCATCAACATTCATTTTGAGGAAAGGAAAATATGTGAATTGTCTCCGACAAGAGCACAATGCACCCAAACAAAGTTCATGAACGAGCTTGTGAGGTGGAGCATGGCAGCGTATAGAGCATGTTGCAGAAGCACGACTCAGCAAGGTTGAAGACAAGTCTTTTATTTCCTTTTCCTTTTCTACAGAAATGAGATTCGAAAGAAAGAGGTTTTCAAACTAATGAAACAGCATAATCACAAAATTACCACCGCCTGTTACTTGCTTTTAAGAACAAAATTTCAAAAACATGTTAAAAGTGTTATCTGTTTTCTGTTTTTTAAATCTAAATTTTGTTTTGTGACTTTTTAAAATCAATGTCTAGAAAACATGCTGCCAAGCAAGTTTTTTCTTGTTTTTTTAATTTTAAAAATCGAAAACAATTCTTAAAAATACTTTTCAAACAGGCCTGAAGTCTCTTTTCTTTTTTAATTAATAAATAAAAAATAATATAATAAATAATAAATATAAAAATAAATAATAATAATAAATAAAATTAAATAATCTATTTTAAACAGATATTAAATTAAATTGAATAAATAATAAATAAATATTATGAATAAATAACAAATAATATTTAGTGTGATTAAAAATTATAAATTATTAACTAGTAAAATATAACATAACTAATAAACAATAAATATAATATACTATATAAAATTAAGGATTAATAAGGAACTAATTTAATTTAATATTATTTGTAAATTGAAATTTCAATAATTATGATAAAAGGTACTAAAAAAATCTAGAAAAGTGTATTTTATATTTTTATAATTTATTCAAACAATAAATAGTTATAAAATATTGAAATAAATAATAATTGATATTTAATATAAATTAAAATTTTTAAATAATAAAACCAATGAATATTAATTATAAATATATCTTAACTATTAAATATTTTAATAGTAATATATATTTTTAATACTTCTTTCAATAATTTATAAAATTTTCATTTTATCATTATTTTATTATTATTTATTAGGGATTTCTCCAATACTCTTATAAAATTTAAGGGTCCTGATACCTAATGTATCATGTGTCTCATTAATCTAATTTATCAAAATTTGAAAAATTAACTAAAAATTTAATCACAAGACAAAAACATACTAGTACCGAAGGAAAAAAACCTTATTTATTATTTACTTATAGCCATAATTATTTATAAAAAATATTATCTATATAAATATACTCCCTCCATTATTTAATAAGTGTTTATCTATAAAATTTTATTTTTCTATTATTATTTATTCTTTTAAGAATTTTAGACAATATTAATTATTTCCCATAATATCCTTATGAGAAAGAGAGTTAGTGAATATATTAAATGTGGGAGACTATTGGAATAGATATAATAAGAGTAGTATTATAAAATATACTTAAATTTATCTAACTTCAAGTTCATTCAATTATTTTTTAATACGTATCCATAAGTGAAGATAAACACTTATTAGAAAATAGAGATAGTAATATCTTATACAATATCATGCTAAATATTATATAATAGAGAAAAACCTCAATTTAGTCTATCTAAAATTTTAAGTTGGACAAATTGGTAAGTATAAAATTATTCAAAGTGGTAAGTAAATTAAATAGTTAGACAATTAGTCATTATAAAAAATCTCCAGAATTAGTTTCTGTAAAAGTGAAATTAAGCAAGATCGTCTTCCTAACCCAACTTATTAGAGGGACAATTTGTCCAATTATTCAATTTTACAAACCAATTTGAGAGTTTTATCTTTTGGGATCAATTTATCCAATAATTCAATTTTACATCAACTAATTTGAAATTTTTTTATAAAAATTAATTTATCCAACTTAAAATTTTAAAAAACCTAAAAATAAATGTTTTATCTATATAATATTAAAAGCTTTCAAATCTTATGAATTAATCTCATGTTATCAGGCATTCTCAGATGTTGGTATCATATATAGCCCCGTCGATTACAATATTGATAGAATCCATCCAATTGATCAAAATGTTAGATCGTTTTACATCAAGAGTTAATTCATCTTTTTCGTTCATTATCTTTCTTCGACAATTTGAGCTGGAAAGGTTGGATAACGAAGACATGGGTCTCGCAGGCTAGAACGCTTGCATTGATGACAACTGTGCCACTGAATTTAGTTTTGGACCATTCAAAGAAAATGGTACGGGAAATTCAATGATATCATAATCATATTCTATATCTAAAAGTAATATTAGAGAGATCTGAAATGTTAGAATCTGAAAAGTTATTTTTTTCACTATTTGCAAATGAAAAGTATGAAAACACTCAATAAAGTCATTAATAATATAATAAAAAAAATTGAAAAGTTATTTTCTCAATAGAGGAAAAAATTTGAAAGTTTTCTTTCTTGAAACTGTTGTTGTACTATTAAAATTAAATTCCAACTATCTCATCTCCCTACTTTTTATCTACCTACAATAACATTTAAAATTTAAATCTATCTACAATATCATATTAAAAAAAAACCATCTACAGTAATATATATATATATATATATATTAAATCTTAAATAATACTATAAAGAAGAGTAAAAGTTTCAATTTAATAATTTTACATTCATTATTATTTTTTAATTATTCTACCATTGACTATCCACTTAAAGGTACAATCATATATATCCTATTAGTTGGTTTCTATACACACTTGAGTATTAAATTTTATCTTCTTCCTAAGATGAATGCTTAGCAGACAAGCCGGCTCTAAAGGCTTTTGAGTATGCTTTGTTTTTATCATTATTAATATTTGCTCTAATTTTGGTTAATGAAAAGTTTGAGATTAAGTGTTTTAATTTATTTTTTTAAGGAATGATGTGTTTTGTTTTATTCTTTGAGATCCATATACTAAGACTCTATTAATTCATATTTTCCAGAATGAATAATGGCCCAACGGAACTCTATTTGCGATCATGGAAAATTAATTAGGATGATTTTTTTTTTTTACTTCTAAATCATTTTCGGCTGTCTAATTTCTTTTTCACCTAACATATTTATTACTTTGTATATGTCAATCATTTTCTTTAAATAAAAAAAATTGCAAGAAATTTAAAGCCTTGAGTGTTATCTAACTCCCTTATGCAGTAAATTTATCAAATATACAATACTGAATGTATGCAATTTGTAATATATATATATATATATATTTCTTTCTTTATTATCATATTATTTAAATTGCTATTCTTATGTTTTTGCAAGTTTAGGTGTAATTGTCAATTCCCATTTTGTCATTGTTTTAGGGTTATGAACAATGATAATTGAGCAAATTACACTTGGGCCTCCCTAATTTCGCGAAATTCCACTGACCCCTCTAGTTTGTCAAATTACAATGACTTCCTTCCGTCAAATGTATGTTAACGTTGTTAGTAATAAAAGTGAATTGTCCACAATACCCTTCTCTCACCATGCCATCAGCCCACCAACACACATCCTATCTCAGTCTCTTCCCTCACTCATCAAGGCCCTTCCATCAACAACCCACCCTCAACCCCTCACACACCAGCCCCTTCCATCGCAAACCCACCCTCACAGCCACCTCCGCTAACCAGAATAGTGCGACCAGAATAGGGGTGACCAAGATCAAGTGCGACCAAGACACGGGGCGACCAGAACGGGGCGACCAAGACACGAGGCGACCAAGACCGGTGAAGGAAGGCCAGGCCCGAGGCGACCAAGACCGGCGAAGGACCCGATCTCCGGCAAAGGATGACCCGATCTCAGATCAGCAATGGAGTATGCCAGGCCCGATCTCCGATCTGCGTACCAGACCCCATCAGTGGCGGAGCGCGACCAGACACGGCGGCGGAGGCGACGGCACGACAGATTTCGAGGTAATTTCTGACATTGGTTGTAATTTCTAACATTGAATTTTTTTATCGAGGTAATTTCTGACATTTGTTGTGATGCTGTGATTGTAATTTCTGACATTGGAATTTTTTGGTTTTCTAGTGTTATGGCAAGTGCAATTACTGATGCTGTGATTGTGCATCTGAATGATGTCAATGAGTCTTCAAATCCTAATGTAATGTCTGAATGATGTGTGCATAATGAAGTTGTTTTCTTCAATTCAAGTTTCCCCTAAGGAAATTCCTGCTCTACAAGACTCAGATTTGCCTCTGAATGCTTACATGCTTCATAATCTGGCCCATGTGGAGCTCAATGCAATTGATTTAGCTTGGGATACTGTTGTTCAGTTTTCTCCCTATAGTGAAATTCTAGGGGAAGAGTTCTTTGCTGACTTTGCTCTTGTTGCTGATGATGAGAGTCGTTCACTTCGCTTGGTGCTCACAGAGGCTTGCTGAGCTGGGTTTTAAGTAAGGGGTGATTGTTACTTCATTTTGTTGCCAATTCTTGTTGATTATGCTGATATTCTGCTTCTAATTTGTAACTAGATATGGAGATATGCCAGCTCACAATTTGCTATGGAGGGAATGTGAGAAATCATCTGACAATGTTGCCGCACGTTTGGCAGTGATCCCGTTAGTCCAGGTACCTTTTTCATCACCCTTAACCTCACTCTCATTTAAATCTTTTCCAGCACATAGTTGGTACCATTTGATGAAAAGTTACTTACTAAGGTTGATAGAGCAGCTGTTTTCACTAGTCTGTATCTTTTATGTATATCTCAATTATAATATTTGAGACAAGAAGATTGGCACAAGCTAGTTTAAACTCCATTGTAGATTACGCAATTTGTGATGAACATGGCTTTTATGATTTCCATGCTGCTTGTATGATTATACATTGTTTTCAATTCAAATAATCTTTTTCATTTTCATATGTGGGCAGAAATAGATGTTTTAGTGACAAATGAGGTTCAGAAATATTTGCCTTGGTCTAGAGGACTTTTTTCTATTCAATCTAATTCTTTATGGCTCAGTTCATCCACTCAATTTCCTGTACAAATTTATGAATATGATGATGAGATGGTTCACGACCATTTTTTGCAATGTGTGTCTGTTGACTTTTTCACATGTTGTTGCCTTTCTTAGAAGGGTAATGGTTTCCAGCAAGATGCCTCGAAATGGTCTACCTCCGTACACATGTTTCAGAGATAGAAAAGTGGTGAATTTTGTGATTCTAATGTTATAAATGCGTGTATTTATTCAATTATAGGAGGCTAGAGGACTTGATGCTCTAACATCATTTATCCATGCAGGGACAAAGGATAGAGGAACGGGATGATAGCAATTGAAAGTACAAGTCAGCTAACAATCACAAGTAGTTTCAACCAAGGTGGCCAACAAAAAATGGGCACACATAATTGCCACTGCATAAGGAGTTTATGGGATCAACAGTTTTTTTTTTTTTTGTGGATTCACACACTTAAGCTTCTATTTACTGTATTTTGGTTGTATTTTTGGTTGTATGGATGCACAACTTTCTGTATTTTGATTGTCCAGATGTTTAGTTGTATGGGTGCACAATTTGAGTTATTGAGCTTATATATATGTTAAGGGTATTTGAGTCATTTTATATGATAAGTTATTCTAATTTATTACAAATGTGCCATTAAAAATCATGTGCATGGCATGATTTAGCTT
>JAMLFY010001506.1:0-12741 GCA_030441495.1 Dalbergia oliveri
TCAAAATAAACATGAGATGCAAGACATAAATTTAAACATGAATGCATCTTGTTTTTGTCTTAGCTAGAGCTCTTGCAAGACTTTTAGAGGAACATAAACCTCAACCCATTATGCATCATAAGGCAAGCTTTAGAGTTCTTAGCACCTAGACTTCAAGAGAAATCTTAAGGTTTGAACTCACCATCAAGCTTAAGGAAATGGACCCAAAGTTCATCACTTTGTCTAAACAAAACTACAAGAACTAAGTCATATTCTTTATTTTATTGCTCATAGGCTTCAATCTAGCGCGATTCTAGAACGGCCGACCAACTTTAAGGTTGGCAAGGGTAAGCCTAGAGCTCTTTGAAATCATGAGATTAACTTTCTTAACAAAACTTTCGTGATCTACTAGACATATTTTACAAACTTTGTTCAAATCCATAGAAGAAAAACTGAAAATCCTTAAAGGAAAGAGGAAGAGGAAAAACCGAAACTTAAGCCAAGAAAAGAAAGGAAATCCAAGCATGTATGGTCCAAGACCAAGTTGTTTCAAGCTTTAGAGGTTTCTCACATGACAACAACAAATCATTATCTTGAAACCTCATCATCAAGCTCACATTCTTTTTGTAAGAAGGCCTCTTGGCCGAAAAAGAAAGAGGAAGGAAAAGGAGTTTGAAACCAAGAGAAAAACTAGAACTTTCTTGAAGAACACAAACAAAAATCATCAAAACTTAACCCCTACCTTAAGAAGTCTTGAAGAGATGTAAGAAAGCTTTGTTTTCTAGATGGAAGGAGAAGGAAATCCTTTTGGAGTCTTGAGGAAGAAATCAGCCAAGTTGAGGGAATTTGAGAGGAATGAGAGAATTTGCAGAAGTGTGAACTTACCAAGTGAGCCAAAGTGTGACAAGGTTCATCAAGGCTTGGTATTTATAGGAATTTTCAACATTGAGGCTTCCAAGGGGGGAGGGAAACGGCGCCATTTTGGAGAGGAGGAGGGAGGAAATATCTCTTACAAAAGCATGGGTTTAGGCATGGCAAGCATGGTTGGAAGCATGGGCAAGGTATGGCCTAAAGCATGGGCTTGGAGTGCATCACAACTCAACATGTGGCACCATTTTGGGGACAGATTTTCGGCCTCCTCATCAGCCAAGGGGAAGGGATTTTTGTTCATGTAATTGTGGTTTAAGGATGTGTTTAAGTGTTTCTATGATTAGGCTTTTTGATTAGGAGTTTGTAAGCAAGCGTTTAGGTGAGAAAATGGTTAATTGAGGTGGTTCAAGACTTGATTAGGAGGGTGATCTTATTAGATTAGTAATTTAAAATAATTCTTTTGGTCAAATGAGGTATGGCTCAATTCCTTAATTTAAGGAAAGAGAGAGAAAACACTATTCAAGATTCCATGACTAGAAATCTTGAATTTAAAGAATACCGTTAGAGTTTATCTAAGCAATCTTAGGTTCTAATTAACCTTAATAAATCATTTTGACTCTAGATTAATTATCGAAATAAATTAATCTTCGATTAGAGCCTAATATCGCTTAGGTTCTGCTGATTGCTTCATTAGGCGCACTGTACACTGTTCTAGGGGCAAAATGGTAATTTTGCACTAATACTGCCTGGGACCTTCAGACTAAACATCAAACCTTGCTCATAAACATCATTCTAAACTTCCTGGAAAAGTTCTGGGCTCAAACGGCATCTTTTAGGTGTAGACACAAGGGTATTTTGGTCATTTTGAGGAAGTTTTGAGAAACGAGGTTTTCTCCTCGAATATCATTCATAACAGCATAATCCCCTTCAAACATCGAGTTGACCCATTGGAGGGTTGCGGGCAACTGTCCTGAATTTCGGTAGAATGACCTCAGGGCATTCGGTCATTTGTACTCTGACGGCGAAATCGGGACGTTACATTACTCCCCTCCTTAAAAGAATTTCGTCCTCGAAATTCGTTACCTTAGAAAAGCTCGGATACTCATCCGCATTCGATTCCAACTCCCATGTGTACTCCTCCGTCTTGTCTCGTCCCACGCGACTTTCACCAAAGGAACGGACTTACTCCTCAACTGCTTGACACCACGGTCCACGATCCTCGTTGGTGGAGGTGGAAGTTAGGTCCTCCCTCAACTGTACATGCTCTGGCTCTAACACATGGCTAGGGTCGGATTGATATTTCTCAGCTGGAGACGTGAAAGACGTCATGAAGATCGCAGATTTGGAGGTAGGGCTATTTTGTAGGCGACTGCCCGACTTTCTGAAGGATTTCAAAAGGTCCGAGAAATCGGGACTCAATTTCTTGATTTTCATGGCTCTACCTATTCCTGGAGTGGGAGTTATTCTCAAGAAAACATGCTCACCTTCTTGGAATTCTAACGGCTTTCGCCGCTGTCCGCATAGCTCTTTTGTCGGCTTTGAGCAGGTCAAGATTCTATCCTTGATCATTTTTATTTGCTCTGTGGTTTCCCTACTACATCCGTCCCAAAATGCTTTGTTCTCAGGATCATGCCAGCACAAAGGCGACTGACACTTCCTTCCATACAAGGCCTCGTACGGTGCCATATCGATACTCGCATGATAACTGTTGTTATACGCGAACTCGATGAGCGGTAGGTACTTATCCCAACTCCCTTTTCTATCCAAAACACATGCCCTTAGCATATCCTCCAGTGTTTGGATAGTTCTTTCCGATTGTCCATTATTTGGGGGTGGTAAGCCGTGTTAAGCACAACTTAGAACCAAACGCCTTTTGAAAGGCTTCCCAAAAACGCGACGTAAATCGCGGATCTCTGTCCGAAATTATCGTCGATGGAACTCCGTGTAACCTTACTATCTCTTGGATGTACAACTGGCCAACTTATCTAGGGAAAAGGTTAACTTGATGGGTAGGAAATGGGCCGACTTGGTTAACCTGTCCACTATTACCCATATAGCGTCATGGGCTTGGGTTCGGGGTAGGCATCACAAAATCCATAGATATACTATCCCACTTCCATTCGGGATAGGCAAAGGTTGCAACATTCCTAAAGGCTTCTGGTGCTCAATCTTCACCTTTTGACAGACCAAGCACTTACTAACCCAGGCTACTACGTCCCTTTCAATCCGGGCCACCAAAACATCTTCTTTAAATCCTGATACATCTTGGTGGCACCAGGATGGATGGTGAAGTGGCTTTTATGGGCCTCCTCCAAGATACTCTCTCAGGTCACCATCTTGCGTACATCCGCCCTTCAAACCTCCACAATCCATCTCCCCTTGCTCAAAACCCTTAAGCTTTCCAGCCTTACCGCCTCTAAGTCTCCCTAAACTCCTCATTTTCTACTTGTGCCATCATCACCCTTTGTTTAAACCCACTTGTTCCTGTAAGATGACACATCTTTACACTCTTTTCTGTTATTGACATCCCCAAATTCATGTCCCTAAACTTCTCTATGAGCTCAACTTCCTTGACCATCATGTGGGATAAGCGTAATGATTTTCAACTCAAGGCATCGGCAACCACATTGGCTTTGGAGTGGTAACTTAGGCCGAAATCATAGTCCTTTAGAAACTCCATCCACCTTCTTTGCCTCATGTTTAGCTCTTTTTGATCAAAGAGATGCTTAAGACTCTTATGATTAGAAAACTTCAAACCACTCCGTACAAGTGATGCCTCCATATTTTCAAGGCAAACACTATGGCGGCTAACTCTAGGTCATGGGTAGGGTAATTAACCTCATGAGGCTTGAGTTGTCTAGACGCATAGGCTACCACTTGCCTATTTTGCATCATACACATCCTAAACCTTTTCCGAAGCATCACAATATACCTCGAAGGGTACATTGGGGTCGGGCAAAACCAAAACTGGGGTGAGGTCAACCTTTCCTTTAACTCTAGGAAGCTCTTTTCACAATCGGATTCCATGAAAACGGGTGTTCTTCCTAGTTAGCTTGGTTGGGGAAAGCAATCTAAAAACCCTTGATAAACCTACGGTAATAGCCTGCTAAACCCAAAAAGCTCCGTATTTCCATACGTGGTCGGTCTATCCCAATTCATTACAGCTTCTATCTTACTAGGGTCAACAGCTATACCCCCTTTTGATACTACATGTCCCAAAAACTTCACTTCCTCCAACCAGAATTCACACTTAGAGAGCTTAGCATACAACTTCTTCTCTTTCAACACCTCTAAAACCAACTTCAGTGACCTTCATGCTCCTCGTGAGTCTTTGAATAGATGAGTATGTCATCTATGAAAACAACCACGAACTTATCTAAATAGGGTCTAAAGATCCTATTCATATAGTCCATAAACACGGCGGGTGCATTTGTCAGTCCAAAGGACATCACGGCGAACTCAAAGTGTCCGTCCCGTGTCCTAAAGCGGTTTTAGGTATATCCTCATCTCTTACTCGAATTTGGTGGTATCCGACCTCAAATCAATCTTGGAGAATACCACCGCTCCTTTCAACTGGTCCATAAGATCATCAATCCTAGGCAAAGGGTATTTATTTTTCACCGTCACACGATTCAATTGCCTATAATCTATACATAATCTCATGCTCCCATCCTTTTCTTAACAAACAAACCTGGCTCCCGGTGAGGCACTAGGTCTGATAAAACTCTTTTCTAACAACTCTTCCAACTGGGTTTTCAATTCCTTCAACTCCAAGGGTGACATCCTATACGGGGCTATGAGATAGGTCCCATTCCGGTACCAACTCGATGGAGAACTCCACCTCTCTCTCGGGAGGAACTGGGTATCTATAGGAAATACCTCGGGGTCTTCCTTACCAGGAATGTCATCTATGTTCTGCTCAAAGTCTACCTCGCTGGCGGCTAGAAGGACATATCCCTTAGTTTTCTCCCACTCCAGAAGACATCTACGACATTCACATAAAGTTTCAAGGTTTGACTAGTCTTGCTAGGGGATGACGAAAAATAACAATTTGGTGACAGCTAACAACACATGGTTAGCGTGAAGCCAATCCATGCCAAGGATTACGCCTATGTCTTTCAAGGGTAAACAAATTAAATCTATGACAAAAGATCTATTTTCAACGGTAAGATGGCAATTTAGACAACAGTTACATGTATGTAAGGACGGTTGGTAGGAGTAGAAACAACGAGATCAAAAGGAAGCTTAGAAACTTGCAAATTTAGAGACTCGACACTAGCATGTGGATAAAAGAATGAGTAGCACCGAGTCATATAGCACAAGTTCCTACCATTTAGTTCGCACTTACCTTCGATGAGGTCGTTGGATCCATGTGCGTCCTCGTTGAGGGTAAAGACCGTCCTTGGTGTTGCGGTCGGGATTTGACTTGACGACCCTCCATTACTTTTGGTCCTGGCATAGTGGCCGAGCTTGCCACATCTGAACACACTCCTTGCCCAGCTAGGCGGGACGTTGCCATGATTCTTTCCGGCGGGGCACTCCAGCTTGTGCGGTCGGGGAAGGCAGGGGCTCCTTGGGGTGCCTTGTTCTTGTTCCCATTGGGCCCTCCTTGTTGATTGTTGTTGTTATTAGAGGACCGCCCATTCCGCCTTGTTGATGGTTGCGGTTCCGGCGGGTGGTTGACGGCGGCCTTGGGTGTCCGAGATGGTTGATTGTTGGGTCCTCTTTGTTGTTGTGGTTGATGATGTTGTTGTTGTTGCTTGTGATTGGATTGGTAGGGATGGTAGTGGTTCCTCATTTGAGTCTGATTTGATGGCTTGAACTTCGGGCTTGAGGTCCCAACCCACGGGACGATCCACCCTTGCGGCACTCATCTTCTTGTGCCCTTCTTCGATGATGGCACTTGTTGACTAGGGTCGGGAAGTCCCTAATCTCCATGTGTGCCACAGCAAGTTAAGTTCGGCCCTTAACCGGCCTCGAACTTAACACACTTCCATACTCATCGGGTTCCCTTGGAAAACTCGTGAGAACTTGATCAACTCTTCAAATTTCGCCGTGTATTTAGGCGGACATTCCACCTTGGACCAACTGCATGAACTCAATGTCCTTGGCGTTCTTCACGGATTTCGGGAAATACTTCTCATAGAAGTACGTCTTAACGCTCCCAATTGATGGCTGCCCGTAGCTTCAGCAGCCTTCGGTGGGAGTGCCACCAAAATTCAGCGTCGGCTTCCATCATGTAGGCGCAAAGGTGACTTTCTGCTCCTCCAAGGTAACACGAGTAGATCTTTTCCATGTTCTTGATCCACTCATCAGCCTTGTCGGGGTCGAGCTCCACGAAAGGTTGGGGGATTAGCCTTGCGAACTCCCCAAAACGGGCTTGTTCCACGCTTCGCGCGGGGACCTTGGCGCGTCCCTTGGTTGATTCATGCGGTCGAACATGCGTTCCATCGCCCTAGCCATTTCGCGTACGCGGACCGTCTCATCCCTCGTTCACCGGCGTTTGCGTTCCTATTCTGCCCGGGTGCCATTGGTCCCTAAGCACACAAGTCAACAAATACAGAGGTGATCAGGCTCAACATTCCGAACTGAATGAGCTAGTTACCATGGTAGAGCAGACAAGGTCATGAATGCCTACCCTATAGCTTATCTCTAATAGCTAAGCACTACACATGACATACTAACGTAACATGCTTCTAAAGCATGGTAAATCCTAAGCTAATAAGAGTGAAACCTGATACCATAATGTAACACCCTAATATTTAACCTCAATACGCCTAGGACGTATCAAGACTAATTATTAGTTATTACTTCTCTTTAAATTCATTTATAAAATACTTAGCGGAAATACGGTAAATTTTTTTTTTGAAATGATTTATATAAACCAAAGTGCGAGCCTTTGCGCGTAACATAAACAACGTGAAGCGAAGAATAAATAAAACATACAGAATATACACATTAAAGAACACATCCATCATAAACATCATTCCTCATTACTTTAGATAATATAGTTTAGTACATACATCACAAGAATAAACAGAAACATAAAGTCTTACCCACTAGTGGGCAGAGCTTGCAGGACAATGGGAAACATAAAGACAAATACATGGTAATAATCCCAAAAGATAAACACCCAACTATCACTACCCTCCCACTCCAAGCCTACTGGTGACGCCTTCGTTCGGGAGATGTAGCCCGCGACTGACGAAGCTCCTCGGATGTAGCCCAACGAAGCGGAGATCTAGGCATGGGAATCGAGGGGAGCGTGGCCTCCGCGTCGTGGTCGCCTCCGGCTGTGAACGCGCCTCGCATGCCTCGGCGGGTGACCGTGTCCTCACTACCTCCTCCGTGACCCATAGGAACGAAGGGAAGATCCCTCCGAAGGATCAGCCTCCTAATCGATACGGGGACATACTGGGATATCGCGTACCTTGGACGAGGAAGGTTGGCCCGACGTCTGCTCATCTTCGGGTCGTGTCCTCGAAAGAAGGTCGTCGCCAAAGGGTGAAGGTCGAAGTGATAGCTGGAGACGGGGGAAGCAAAGGGCGTCCCGTATGCAAAACGCGCACCTCGCAATGACCCTTGAAGTGGTGGGACTATGCTCGGGGTCATAGTGCACCTCCCATGTAGGCGGGTCAATGAAAATCACACGACGCCATCGATATCTGAAGACGTAACGGAAGAAACGAGAGGGGTGAGAATTCTACTAAAGAATCTCATAGGGAAGTCCTCTATCCTAGTGCCATCGTTTACGTCCCCAGGAACCTTGGGTTTATTATGAAAATGTTGAGCATGCATAGGTTCATTATGAGGTTTTCACAAAGGTCGTTGTCCAAGGTCCATGTCTTTTATAATGATTCTTAATGCATGTATGCAACATAATTTTCATGGATGCATGGTAGCACTTTAGGTAAATCAAACAATAATTCAAACAACATTGTGTGGCATGAAACTTTTCTTTGATCATCTTTCCTTTTCTCATACTTGTGTCACCAATAATATAGTAACCGCACCCTTAAGCTAGGCTATGAGCTCATACCTTAACTAGTCGTCACTAGTTCTTACTTATCCTCTTGATAAGCGAATCATAAATATCATAATCCCGACTCCCGGAGTACGGGTAGGGGGCCTAAGGATCACCCATCATGGGACTTTCTCCTTCTTCGAAACGCATCGACTGGTTAAGACCAGCGACTTTGTCCGCTTGGATTCTCCGTCATACCCCACAGTTTACTTTCTCTTACGGCGGGAGAAATGCGTCTCGCATATAACTTTTAAACTTCATATTTCTCAAAAACTTTCTTTTGTCCCTCAAATTTGACGGAAATTCGCGGCATAACGCTACTCTCCGAATTTCCTCAAATTTGAGTCATGCCACATAATTTCAGTCACATGCATCATTTTCATGGAACTTTCTCATTGCCATAACTTTCTAGTTCACATGAGCATATTTCTCAATTTCATTCATATCTTTGAAACATTATGCATTTCAAACACAACAATTCATCAAATTATGCATATAAAGTTTCATGCTCAAGGAACTAACATAATCACATCATCATACGTGTGCACGAGGTTCATCATCATAATCATACTCTCTCGTCCACCTATCTCACGTATCTTATGCTTTGCCCCTTTCGGGCTTTAAACTTGTATTTGCATTATTATTACCCTCTAGGGTTGGCACTTAAACTTTTCCTCTAAAATTTGAACTCACCAAGATTCCACTCGCACACTAAACGTCAAGGAAATATATATCGTTTGCTTAAGGGGCTAAAATCTCCATTAACCCTTTTAAGATCCATCTTCGCCTAAAATTCCATAATTAATTCTTAGATCAATTATGAGGGATTCCTAGGCATGTTCTCTAGTTATAAACCACTTAATCTCTTATCATCATCTTATACTTAGAAATTAGCACCTAATCATTTATGAAGGGATCTTGTACATGTCTTACTAATTATGAATCATTTATCCCTGAATTAACCATTCTAAAACAGATTTGCACTTCTTTGTATTAAGGTGTTCTAGAATTCTCATCTCAAGTCCCTTTTTAGTTACTTATTCTTTACTAGCTTCTCTAAATCGATCCTTGCTTCACTCAACATAATTTTACACATTTAACACCTTAAGGCATTTATCCAGTAGCCAAACATAGAACAAAATCATGAACCCATAAGATCACATAATCTCTTGGGTTGAAATGCATATAAGTTGCTAGTTTTCTCTTGGAATGTTTTCTGAAAACAAAAGGTGTTCTGGTAATCGATTACATGTTCCTAGTAATCGATTACCAAGTCAATTCACTGGGTTTTCAAAACAAGGGTAATCGATTACACATAATGGTAATCGATTACTAGGTTATCTTTAAAAAAGTAAAGAACATAGGGTAATCGATTACATACACAATCGATTACTTAGGGTTAATCTAAGAGTAAAGAACATTTGGTAATCGATTACATTATAAAGTAATCGATTAAGGTTTTGAAGAGGTTCTGGGCATGAAAAGCCGTAGTAATCGATTACACTACCTCTGGTAATCGATTACCAAACCAAAGTCCTTCAAAACCCTTCTATAATCGATTACATTGGTAATCGATTACCAGAACCTTGAAAATTGAGAACATGATTTTGACACATTCCAAACTATTTTAAACCTGAGACCTCATAAAACAGTTTTCCAACATTTCCTTGAAAATCATTCATGTATTTTACAAAATCAAACCATTGTTGGTTCATACCAAAACTCATCCATTTCTTTTGAATGGAGTTTCCTTTTTAGGATACTTAGGGCAAGTCTTTGAGCTCTAGAGTGTTTAGGTGATGACAAAATCTTAAACATGCCATGCACTTTATTTTACTCTTCATTAGAAAGTAAAGTGAGAGCATAAAATAAATATGAGATGCAACTTCATTATTATCTTTAAGGATTAAGTGATGACTTGAAATATAAACATGAAATGCAAGCTTGGGAATTTAAATATGGTAATGCAAGTTCATTCATTTACTCTTGTGAAATTAGTGATAACATCAAAATAAACATGAGATGCAAGACATAAATTTAAACATGAATGCATCTTGTTTTTCTTAGCTAGAGCTCTTGCAAGACTTTTAGAGGAACATAAACCTCAACCCATTATGCATCATAAGGCAAGCTTTAGAGTTCTTAGCACCTAGACTTCAAGAGAAATCTTAAGGTTTGAACTCACCATCAAGCTTAAGGAAATGGACCCAAAGTTCATCACTTTGTCTAAACAAAACTACAAGAACTAAGTCATATTCTTTATTTTATTGCTCATAGGCTTCAATCTAGAGCGATTCTAGAGGCCGACCAACTTTAAGGTTGGCAAGGGTAAGCCTAGAGCTCTTTGAAATCATGAGATTAACTTTCTTAACAAAACTTTCGTGATCTACTAGACATATTTTACAAACTTTGTTCAAATCCATAGAAGAAAAACTGAAAATCCTTAAAGGAAAGAGGAAGAGGAAAACGAAACTTAAGCCAAGAAAAGAAAGGAAATCCAAGCATGTATGGTCCAAGACCAAGTTGTTTCAAGCTTTAGAGGTTTCTCACATGACAACAACAAATCATTATCTTGAAACCTCATCATCAAGCTCACATTCTTTTTGTAAGAAGGCCTCTTGGCCGAAAAAGAAAGAGGAAGGAAAAGGAGTTTGAAACCAAGAGAAAAACTAGAACTTTCTTGAAGAACACAAACAAAAATCATCAAAACTTAACCCCTACCTTAAGAAGTCTTGAAGAGATGTAAGAAAGCTTTGTTTTCTAGATGGAAGGAGAAGGAAATCCTTTTGGAGTCTTGAGGAAGAAATCAGCCAAGTTGAGGGAATTTGAGAGGAATGAGAAATTTGCAAGAAGTGTGAACTTACCAAGTGAACCAAAGTGTGACAAGGTTCATCAAGGCTTGGTATTTATAGAATTTTCAACATTGAGGCTTCCAGGGAGGGGAAGCCGCCATTTTGGAGAGGAGGAGGGAGGAAATATCTCTTACAAAAGCATGGGTTTAGGCATGGCAAGCATGGTTGGAAGCATGGGCAAGGTATGGCCTAAGCATGGGCTTGAGCATCACAACTCAACATGTGGCACCATTTTGGGGAGATTTTCGGCCTCCTCATCAGCCAAGGGGAAGGGATTTTTGTTCATGTAATTGTGGTTTAAGGATGTGTTTAAGTGTTTCTATGATTAGGCTTTTTGATTAGGAGTTTGTAAGCAAGCGTTTAGGTGAGAAAATGGTTAATTGAGGTGGTTCAAGACTTGATTAGGAGGGTGATCTTATTAGATTAGTAATTTAAAATAATTCTTTTGGTCAAATGAGGTATGGCTCAATTCCTTAATTTAAGGAAAGAGAGAGAAAACACTATTCAAGATTCCATGACTAGAAATCTTGAATTTAAAGAATACGTTAGAGTTTATCTAAGCAATCTTAGGTTCTAATTAACCTTAATAAATCATTTTGACTCTAGATTAATTATCGAAATAAATTAATCTTCGATTAGAGCCTAATATCGCTTAGGTTCGGCTAATTGCTCATTAGGCGCACTGTACACTGTTCTAGGGGCAAAATGGTAATTTTGCACTAAAACTGCCTGGACCTTCTGCTCAACTAAACATCAAACATTGCTCATAAACATCATTCTAAACTTCCTGGAAAAGTTCTGGGCTCAAACGGCATCTTTCAGGTGTGACACGCGGGTATTTTGGTCATTTTGAGAAGTTTAAAACGAGGTTTCCTCCTCAATATCATTCATAACAGCATAATCCCCTTCAAACATCGAGTTGACCCATTGGAGGGTTGCCCGGGCAACTGCCCTGAATTTCGGGTAGAAATGACCTCAGGGGCATTTCGGTCATTTGTACTCTAACGGCGAAATTGAGGGACGTCAATAACTCACTCACATTATATCTCTTATCTCATAATATCTTATGCTTTGACCCTTATGGGTCTTAAACTTGTGTTCCTTATCCTAATGCCCATTATAAACCTTGGATACACCTAAAGGATTCTACTTATAATTCTCTCTAATTCTTATGCTTACTAACTCATACGGCATTACATATATTGGGCAGATGATTATCATTCAATTATGGGGTTCTAGATCCACGTCTTTGACCCTTTCTAAGTTCCGTCTCGCCTAAGGCTCTATATCAAGTCCTAAACCAATTATGGAAATTCCTACACATATCCACTAATTATAAACCATTTTCCTTAAGTTCAATTATGCTGGAACAAAAGTTATAATTCGTGTGTTTAAAGCCTAGAATTCTCATTTTAACTCCTTTTTAGTTACTTGTTCTTTCCTAACTTCCCAAATTCAGTCCTTGCCTCACTCAAACATAATTTTACACATTTTAATCCATAAAATAGAATTAATACAGTGGTCAAACAATCTGGCAAACCAAAAAGGTATAGCTTAATCACATAATTTCATGTTCTAAATGCATATAAGTTGCTAGTTTTCTTTTGGAATAATTTTAGGAACTCAAAACTCTTTTAGAAACCAATCTATCTCATTAAAATCATATAAATATAGGTGAGGTCAGTACCTAAATAATTTTTACTTCTAAAAAGATTTAAAACATAGAACTATGTTCATAATGCTTTCTAAGTGCACCTAAGCTTAGAAAAATTCCAAGACATAGGCTATGGGCACTTATGATTAGATGAACTCATATCAAGTCCATCATCATCATCACAAGGCCGAAATGGCATTCATGAAATGCTTCCATTTTCTAAAACTTTACTTGTGATACTTGGGCAAGTCTTTGAGCTCTAGAATATTTAAGTGAGGACATAAACATAAACATGCTATGCACTTTGTTTTATTCTTCATTACAAAATAAAGTGAGAGCATAAAATAAATATGAGATGCAAC
>JAMLFY010001507.1:0-12736 GCA_030441495.1 Dalbergia oliveri
ATGCGGTTTGTAGTCAGGGTGTTTGAGTAGGTTAGTCCAGGGTAGGGGGATTAGCCTCGTCTGCATAAGAATCCTTACTTTCGAGGTAATTTTTTTAGTCTTGCCCTTATGATGTATATATATATAGTGATAAACATATACCCTTATATGTAAATAATTATGATAGTATATGTATTGCGACATTTCGTGTTATTGAATTATTCAACTAGTAGATCAGAGCTTAAGTAATACTCTACTAATTACTATCCATACTGGAGTAAATGTGGTAATTTGGAGGGTGTTACACCCAAATATGCAAAGTTTCTTAAGGAGTTGTGCACTCATAAGAGGAAGCTGAAAGGTCATGAAAAGGTGAGCATGGGTAGAAATGTTTCTACATTGATTCAGCCCAACATACCTAAGAAGTGCAAAGATCAGGTACTTTCACAATCCCTTGCACCATAGGTAACTCCAACTTTGGGAATGCAATGTTGGATTTAGGTGCCTCGATAAATGTCATGCCTACATCAATTTATAGATCATTGAAGCTTGGAGATTTGAAACCAGAAGCTGGTGTGGTAATCCAATTAGCCAACAGGAGCACTACACATCCAGGAGTACTTGAAGATGTGCTTGTTCAGGTGAATGAGTTAATTTTCCAACTGATTTCTATATTCTAGAAATGGAGGATGAGACATCCAGGCAATGGACCCACATTGATTTTAAAACCCTGAAAACGCAAAGACCAAGATAGATGTGGATGCAGGAACTTTTTCTATGGAGTTTGGTGATGATGTTGTGAGTTCAACATTTTTTATGCAATGAAACATCCTTCAGAAGAGCATTCTCTTTTCTATCTTGATGTCATTGATTTTCTAGTTGATGATTATGCAGGATTTAAGCTTGAATATGATGATTTTGATGATTTTGATTGTGAAGAGTTCAAATGTGATGAGATTAATTCTATAGATGTAGAAAATGTTTATGAGGTTTAAAGGACCAACACTACTATCCATTATGCGCCACCAACTTTAGAGTTGAAGCCTACCTTCACACCTGAAATATGCTTACCTAGAGGCTAATGATAAGCTCCAAGTTATTGTGGCAAATGATCTCCAACAGATCAGAAGATAAGTTCTCAGATGTTGAGAGATCACAAGAAAGCTATTGGCTGGTCTTTCACTGACATTCAGGGATTATTCCTTCCACTTGTATGCATCGGATATTGTTAGAGGATGACGCTCGAACTGGGGCAGCAGGCGGCTAAATCCTACCATTTTGGAGGTAGTGAAGAAAGAAGTCGTTGCTAGCGGGATTATATCCTATATTAGTGAGTGGGTTAGTCCTTTGCAAGTGGTTCCTAAGAAGGTGGCATGCTGTTGTGAAGAATCAGAGATAATGAATTGATTCCAACTAGTCCAGATAGTGGAGAGTGTGCGTAGATTCAGGGAAGCTAAATCAAGCCACTCAAAGACCATTCCCTCTTCCATTCATTGATCAGGTGTTAGAAAGGCTTGCAGGCAATTCTCATTATTGCTTCTTGGATGGATTCTCAGGTTACCTTCAAATCCATATTGCACCAAAGCCCGCATAAGACTACTTTTACTTGTCCATTCGGCACTTTTGCCTCCAGGAGGATGCCATTGGTCTGTGCAATGCTCCAGGTACTTTTAAGAGGTTCATGATGAGTATTCTAGATCTTTTAGAGAGTTGCATGGAAGTGTTTATGGATGATTCACTGTTTCGGGTCCTCATTTGATGCATGTTTAGAGAGTTTGTCTAGAGTCTTAGATAGGTGCATTGAGACTAATCTTATCCTGAATTTTGAGAAATGTCATTTTATGGTGACAGAGGGATAGTCTTGGGGCACTTAGTATCTAGGAGAGGCATTGAGACTGATAGGGCCAAGATAGATGTTATTGCTTCTTTACCTTACCCTATTCTGCGGGAAGTGCGTTCTTTCTTGGCCATGCAGGTTTTCAGGAGATATACAAGATTTCAGCAAGATAGCTTACCTCTACTGGGATTGCTCAGAAGGAATAGTTTGTTTTTGATCTACCTTGTAGCAGGCATTTGATGAGTTGAAGAGGCGACTCACTCCAGTCCCCATCATCCAACCACCTAATTGGGAATTTCCCTTTGAGCTAATGTGCGATGCCTAACCTTGCACTTGGAAGCTCTTAGCTCAAAGAATTGATAAGATGTCTCATGTTATAGCCTATGCTTCACGGACATTGGATACAGCTCAAGCTAACTATACTACCATCAGAAAGAACTTTTGGCTATTGTTTTTGCATTAGACAAGTTTGCTCTTATTTACTTGGTTCTAAAGTGATTGTCTTTCAGATCATGCAGCATTGAAGTTCTTATTGAAAAAGCCAGATGCAAAGCCAAGGCTGATTCGTTGTATGTTACTACTTCAGGAGTTTGATATAGAGATCAAAGATAGGAGCGGTGCACGGAATTTGGTCACTGATCACTGGCAGGATCAGGCAGGATCCTGACCCTTTGCCTCAGAGATGATTTTCCTGATAGAGGCTTTGTGGTGCATGATACCAACCCTTCCCCCTGGTTTGCTGATTTAGTTAATTTCTTGGTTGCATCTGTTTTACCCAACATGCATCTAGGTCACAAATTGCTAAATTAAAAAGTGATTCCAAATACTATGTGTGGGATGATCCATATTTATGGAAATTTTGTAGTGACCAGGGTAATTGGAGTGCATACAGATTATGAGATCCAAGTAGTACTTCATTTCTGTCATGCCTCCCCTGTTGGAGGGCACTTTGGACCACGCGGAAGCTAGGAAAGTACTAGACTCCGGTTTCTATTGGCCTACCATTTTCAGGGATACGCATCGAGTTTTACAACTTGTGAGCGTGTAAAGGGATCAAGCCATCTCGTAGACAGGAAATGCCCCAGCAACCTATTCTCTTTTGTGAGGTTTTTGATGTATGAGGTATTGATTTTATGGGCCTTTTCCTAACTCTTTTGGATTTGTATATGTCTTGCTTGCTGTTGATTATGTATCCAAATGGGTGGAGGCCAAGGCCACCAAGACTAATGACACACGTGTTGTTGGATTTGTCAAGTCTAACATATTTTGCAGGTTTGGTGTGCCTCGTGCTATCATCAATGACCAAGGAGTCATTTCTCCAATAGGACCATAGAAACTTTCTTCGGAAGTATGGGGTTGTTCATAGAGTTTCTATTGCCTATCATCCACAAACTAATGGAAGGCTAGGGTTTTAATAGAGAGATCAAGAAAATTTTGCAAAAGGTAGTGGGCAACGGGAAAGGATGGATAGGCTTGAGGATGCTCTTTGGGCTCACGGGACCACTTACAAGACACCTATAGGGATGTCCTCCTTCCGTGTTTTTTTGGTAAAGCCATGCCACCTTCAGTGGAGATTGAGCATCGTGCATATTGGGTAGTGAAGTGTTGTAATATGGATTTTGACAAAGGTGTGGAAAGAAAACTTCAATCAGGAACTTGAGAGCTTCGTTTGGAGGCTTATGAGAATTCTAAGTTTTATAAAAAGAAAACCAAGATATTTCATGACAAGATGATTTCTAGAAAAGAATTCTCTCTTGGCCAAAAAGTGCTTTTGTTCAATTCTCGTCTTAAGCTCATGCCCGGTAAGCTTCGTTCAAGATGGGATGGCCCTTTGTTATAACTAACATTTTTCCTTATGGTGCAGTGAAGATCAAAAGTGAATCTAGTGACAAGAGTTTCAAGGTAAATGGTCATCGTCTGAAGCATTTTCATGAGAACCCAGCATTGGTGGGGAACAACTTGAAGAGCTATCCTTAGTGAAGCCCACTTTCCTCAAGTGCAAATTTTTCCACCTTGATAAGGGAGTTCTTCCTTTTGCCTATAATTGCACATGTTTCTTTATCTTTTGTTTTGTGATCACATCGAGGACAATGTGTGATTTAAGTGTGGGGGAGTGTTTTAGAGTTAGGAATTTATCTTTCTAAGTCTTTATAAAATAAAATAAAATAAAAATTTGTTTTGGCTTTGTGCTAAGTTTTCATGACATGATATGGATGGATTCTTAGCATTTTTAGTGAGCATTGATGATCAATTGATGGACCATTTGGGTAGATTTATCCCTTGAGAGTTTTGAGCCTTCAACATATGAATGATATTTTTCCTTGCTAGTGTGTTTTCACTCATGTTTGCTGGTTACTCTAGAACTTGACTTGACTCTTGTTGAAGCTTTTGATTCACATGCATGTAATGAGATGATTTAGGCCATTTTTGTTTGTGCTACTTGCCAAATTAGCCTACCTTGCACTGATTCCATTGTTTACCTATTTGAGCCTATTTTAAACTATCCTTTGTTTTATAACTCATTGCAAGCTCATGAAGTGAAAACAATGATTCACCCTAACCTTAGGGAGTAAAAAAGCTTTGGAATGAGTTCTTTAATAAGTGTAAAGGTGTATCTATTATTTCAAAACAATAAAAATAAAAAAATAATTAAAAAAAAAGAAAAAAAATGTTGAAAAAAAATAGTTGTGTTTATTTGTAAATACTATAGATGTGCATGTTGGTGAGTTTGAAAAAGAAAAAATTGGTTGATGAGAGGCAAAATAGAGTTCATTGGAGTTGCATTGTATCTCTTAGGGTAACTTTGCATGTCCATTTGGAGTCATTCCTCATTGCTCTTTTAGTCTCTTAGGTTGATAGTTAGTATCCTTCCTTACCTTAACCCCGCTACAACCTGGAAAGTCCTTTTGATCTTTATGTGCATGTGTTTTAAATGTTGATGTTAGAGACTTGTCAAGCTTATGGTAGTGTTAACATTCATGATGTGCTTTGAGTGTAAATACAAGCCTAAACACTTAGAGTTTGCCTAGTGAGATTCTATTATTCTTGGTTCATCTTTTGATTGGATTTGTCTTCTTGTTCACTGGAGATGTTAAGAAAATATTCATATGTGTTCTGAATTCTTGTGCATAAAGTGTTTGTTCCTTGTTCCCGATCATACATTTTGAGGTCCCTAGGATTCAACTTATGGATTTTGCCCAGGAGTGCAAAAGACTAAGTGTGGGGGAATTTGATAGAGAAATTTTTAGGCATCTATTATGGTTTCATTCTTGGCCTAATTAGTTTCTATGTGTGTTTAATTCTGATGATTTGATTGAGTTTTGCATTATTGGGTCTCATTGGATTTAATTGTCAAAACTTGGTTAATCTTGGATTTTACACTCACTATGACCTTTCTATGTTGCAGACCATTTGGGCTCTATAAATATTGGATTTTTGTGGCTTTGGTGTCTTCTGAAAGCTAAGACCAAGATCTACAATTTTGGGTTTCACAAGCTTCATCAAATTCGGCCCGATTCATGGCCTAATTGGGCTGCAAATTTGCGGAGCTTGTGCTGCGGGTCCAAGACCTTTCCTCACATAATTGGGCATATCTCACTCATTTCTAGTCCAAATGAGTCATATAATATGTCTATGGAAAGCTTATCCAGAGAGGATTATCTTATCTAGATCAGATTTCGGAAATCTAAAATTGTTTTGATAGATAACATTTGGATAAGATGTAATAAGGACACTTTTGATTGGAGGGAAATCCTTCTTTTTATTTTTCAAGCTTTATCTTATCTTTTCATTTTCTATTTAAGCCTAAGGTGTTCATTCAAAGAACACACATCAGAACCTATCATCTCTCTACTTGTCTTTTCATTTTTCTTTGTATTCAGAAATAGAGCTTTCAATAGAGATGTCTATGGAAGACTAAACTTCTTTCAATCCTTGACATCATAGATAATTGGTTTGAATTCAAGTTTCTTTTGTAATTTTCCATTTTCGTATTTATGCTTTCCTTTCTCAACTTCAATTTCAAATATGAATTCAGTTATTGAACATGATTATGTTTGAATTATATCTGATTAGATATAGGACCGAATTCGTTGTTGAAATCAAGTAAGGCTAAGTCACTGATTAGTTATCAGGTTAATTCGAACTGCATGTAATTCAACATTCATTTAAAATTGCGATTGTGATTTGAAGGTTGTTGAATGATAACTATATGATCATATAGTTAATTTGGGTTAACAAGTAGCATCGGATTTGGACTCTTTTGAACCATGATGAATTCTACCAATAATCGTGATGTCTGGGATTGATTCTTTGATCAATTGCATTTCTTTTTCTGTCATTTTTACATTCTGAAAATCACAAACCCCCCTTTGTTGTATTTAGCAATTTTGGTTTGATAACATAACCTGTGTATCCTTAGGAAGAATGACCTGAGTTACCTTATACTACAAATAAGGGGACTTAGACTATTTTGATAGTGGACTCGGCAATGCATATCAACGATACAATTAAGGAGAGTTTATATGAATTGATTAGTACTACCTATGCCACAAAGATGCATCTTTCTTGGTAGCCCATCATGAAAGAACTCCAGGTTAAGCGTGCTTGACTTGGGATAATTTTAGGATAGGTGACCTCTTGGGAAGTTTTCCAGGAAGCGTGTGAGTGAGGACAAAGCATCCTGAAAAGCACTGTGTTGATTTGTGGGGATAGTGACAATCCATAAAGCGCAGGGGATATTACAATGCATGCTTATGTGATCAATTATATGATTTATTTGTTTTATGACATGGAGCAAATTTAAGGAAACTCCACTCCCGGCCATTATACTATTGGATTTCTACCGAATTTGAGGACTTAGATAAATTAGGAAGCTTGTGAGCATGAAATGTAAAATGATAAGTTATGATTATATGTTCATGTCCTATCTGAAATAACATGCTAAGCTTAAAGGTGACATAAGACACATGGAAATAATCCTCTAACTCCTCGAATTAAAGGTTATGAGAGGTGATCCAATAAGGTGAAGGTGACATAAAACATATGGAAGTGATCCTATATAATCCCCAAATTAAAGATTATGAGAGGTGATCTAATAAGGTGATTTTTTAGACTCAGGAATTAATGGTTATGAAAGGTGATCTATGCCCCCTATCCCGCACTCTGGAAAGCAGGAATTTAGCTTATCAAGAAGATAAGTATAGACTAGTGACGACTAGTTAGGTATGAGCTCATAACCTATAACTCTCAAAAGGGGAGAGTATTAGGGTAGCCCAAGGAAAAGAGAATAAGAAGTTTAAGTAACCTAAAAGGATAATAAGGAAAGATCATGTTAGAAGAATTTTACATTCTCTATGTTATGTCCATTGACCATGACCACTATGATATCTTGCTTATGGCACCAACATGCATTCATGACCTCGTACGTTGCATTCATGCATTAAGATTCATGCTAAAATGTCCAGGCCTCGGATAACGGTGTTTAGAACTTAATAAATGAATCCTAGTATAAATGCCGACTAATTTCATAATAAAACCCGAGGTTCCTAAGGACGTAGATGATGACACATAGTAGGAGGCGAAATCCTGAGATTCTTGTATAAGCTTCTCATCGCTTTTTTTTTCCATTCCATCTTTCTTTAGAGGTTGATGGCAACCTTCGTGATCTACGTTGATGCTCCTACTTGGGAGATGCACTTCGATGCCACTTATTAGATGTATCACTTCGTGGGTCGATGTATTGTCCGCCTTTTTGTCTTCATGGAACACCCAGTTTGCACACCCGTCACTAGCTATGGGTTATCTACCGCTCTCCATTTCTGACGACCTCGTCTTTGAGCATGCTCCTTCGCACGAGGAGAGTCCGCTAGGTCTCCATGCTCTTGGGCTCCAAGGACATCCTGGTTTATGTACCACGATCACTTCCTCGCCAGCTCGAGCCCTGGTTGGACCCGTGGAGGATTCATCCACGCAACTCTCCTCTGATGGCTCTACCCTCCTGTTCCTATGATGATGGAGGTTGGTCACGGGGAGGCTCAGTCATGCAGCCGATGAAAGGAGCCGCACCTCCCTGGAGGAGCCACCCGACCCCGTTGAGGTGCCCTCGCTTGTGTTGCCCACCTTTGCCATGCCCGATGAGCTAGCCTGGATTGGTTACTTTCCTCCCTCCCAGAGGCGATGACGGTAAAGCTGGTTCCAAACTTCTTGGAGTGCCCATGCACGTAAGTAAAGAATCATTCTTTACCTATACATAAACATAGTTATCTATCCTAGGCGTACCCTAGTAGGAGTAGTAAGAGGAGAGGTCCTTTATGTAGCCAGGCTAGAGTTTACTTTTGCTTTTGATTCATGGATATTACAGGATGACTATATATTTTGAGCTTAAGCTGTTAGTGGGCATGTTATAACTTCTCTTTATGTATATGATGGGTATGCAAAATGGAATGATTAACTATTGATGATATATATATATATATATATATATATATATATATATATATATGATCTTAATTGTTCATGGTTTGTGATGTTGCATTTTATGTATGCTTATGTCTTGTTGTGATCTTCTTCCTTGTTACACTAGAGACAAGATGTAGTTCTGTATGTATGCGGGCTTATGTTTTGCTTTTTAAAGTTCAAAAAGAAAAATTTTACCCGTATTTTCACTAAAGTATTTTCAAGAGTTTAAAATAAGAACTGAAACAAAAGAGTAACGACTAATAATTAACTTAGGTGTGTCCTAGGGTGTTACAATAACAAATCAAATTCTAGAAAATCTTTTGGAGAACATTTGAAAGAATTTTTCTTGAGGTTAGAGACTCAAGGAAATTTTCTTTCAGAAACTTAATAATCTCTTTATAACGTAAGCTTTCTTATTGTGAGTCAAAGATTTTGTTAAGTTTCTTAACTTCTGTAATATAAAAAACTATCATAAGGACGTATCAAGAGTTTAAATAGATGGTGTTAAGAATCTTGTGATAGAATTAATCATTCAGCATGATGTATCCAGTTTTATCATAATAACACTTAATTGGAGAAACATCATCAGTTTCATTTCTTAAGCAAATATTAGAGTTGTACGGAAAAATTGATATGAACATAACTAGCCATAACATAAAGAAAGTTTCATAAATACAAAACCTTAAATAAAGATTGTGGGTTGAAAAGTGCACAGAAAGGGGATTGAATCGTTCTTTGGTTTTTCTTTTGTTTTTAGATCCTAAAACTTAAAAAAATACTATCAAGTGTGAACTTGAAGTATAATAGAAATAATGTCAGTATATGTTAGAAAGTGGCTTTCTAAACTAAAATAGAGATATAAAAACAAGTTTAAGTAAGTTTTTAGAAAGAGCAAATATAAGAAGCACAAACCATAATGTAAAGGAGATTCAGGAAAGAAAAAATGTTGCATAATAGTTTATATATTAGTTCGCCTAACCTCCTTCATCCAGTTCTCAACAACTGTCAGTTCCACTAATCAACCTTTTCTCAACCCTGAGAAAGTTAGATAGTCTTTCAATAGCCTTCTCAAGCTATCTCACGTGACCAGTAGCTTACTCTCCTGTCACTTCCAAGCGTCTTTGATTAGCTTCTTCAAGGTACTTGACAACGATCACTACTAAATCTGGGTACAAAGAATATGTTTGGGTTAGATCACTCAACTATCAAACACTCAAGTTTCCTAAAAAAAAAAAAATGTATGAGCTGAAAACTTGAATGACTTCTTTCTAGTAGTTCTTCCTTAGAAGAAGATGTTATCTAATAAGAACTTAAAAAGAAGATTTTTACAAAAGAATGAACTGTTACAGTTGTAATAACCTTATAGAAAATGAAGAAGAGTCTTGTGTTCATGAGAGTTTTTCAAATGATTCAACAAAAAATCTAGAGTTGTAAGCACATGACCTCTTTTTATACTTGATCTTTCATTTATGACCATTGCCCTTGATCTATTTTCCTAGTGACACGTGTTGATCATCTTTTTGTGCATTGGAAATGTAGTCTAGAAGAGTAGCATGACATGTTAGAGTTACTTTTGTAGTTCAGAAGACGTTGTCTAATAGAGGTTTCTGAGTCCACCTTTAGAAACTACTTTTTGCTTTCTAAACGAAGTTTTTGAACTTTTTTTGCTAGAAGTTAGGGCTATTGACCAAGTTGAAAATAGATGTCACCATCGGTCCCTAACTGAATTTGACTTTAATTTGAAATTTAAATTTTTCCTCCATTTTATAAAGTGCACCGTTTTCCAGTAACGTGCTTTTTGAAGTGTTGTTTTAGTTTTTGGACTTTCTTTTGGATCTTCTTGGGTTTAATTAGTTGCTTATAGTAAAGAAAGCATCGCGATCATGATGATTAAAGGTGATGACCACACTTTGCTTTAGAGTTGGATTGAAATCTTCACTTGTATGATACTTTCTAATGTTGTAGGATACTTTATGAAGATTTGAGTCTTAGTTTCTTGTTCTTGAGAATTTCCTTTTATGTGCTCACTATTCCAACGTTTATTTTAAGGATTATTTTGCACTTCTTCTAAGTTCTAAATCTCTTTGAATAAGATTTAACATGTTTACACATGATTTCATGAAAATAAAACTTGCTCATGAAGTTGTATGTTAATGAGAACAATCCTGTTTGTATACTTAAGAAACTCAAGCAAACTATTAGTCCTTCTTCAAAATATTTTCATGAAATTGGTTATGTTATCACTCAAAACATTAAGCATGATGCTATTTGAAAGGTGATAGAACTAAAAATCTCCTTCTTTTGATGATGACAAACCTAATTTTGAGAAATATATGAATAGATATTAAATCAAAAGAATTTTATATTTTTCAAAATACATTTGATAGAGTTTCAGAGGGTCTCTTCCTAAGGTAGATGTAGATGTAAATAGGATATCTAACAACCTTAAGTGACTAGAAATAGAGTTGTTTCACTTCAAAGAAGGTTTTCGAAGTATGTCAAGCACTTCCTAAGAAGTATTGAGGCAGACATTTGAAATATGTTGGAGTAATTGAAGCTTCTGAACAAAAACTACCTGATTTTAAGTCATTTGACTTTTTAACATAGACATATTTGAATAAAGAGGATAATACATGTAATATTTGTTCTTGATATTGAATCATATGTAACATAGCTTTATTCAAAACATTTTTGTAACATAGTAAATGACATAGTGCATAAAACATGCAACGAATAAGCCTTGCACATAAGGGAAGTTTTGAAGCTTAAAAAGATCACTATGTTTATGTCTATGAAAGAAATGTACATCATTTTGACATAACTCTTTAACATGTGTATTAGATCCTGATTTGCATATGAGAAAACATCAAGTTTGATGTATCAGAGCATAATAGATAATATATATGTATCAAAGCCATACAAGATATGTATAGAGCTAAACATTAAATTTGTCAGAGCATATGATGAATGTATATAAGTATCAAAGCATAAACTCAAAACTTATAAGACACATATCAAGTTATATGATAAGGCTTTCAAGCATGAGTAGCTATATCAGGACAAAATCCTGAAATATGATGAGGTAAAAATTTTTGTATCATATATGTACAGAGTAATAGATCAAGGTAACATAGCAATAAAAAAAATGTTCAGAGCTTAATATAAAAAATATGAACAAAATGAATGTTGGTATATGCATAAATGAACATGAAGTCTCTAGACTCCCCCTCAGCTTGACCCCTTGATTTTTTCAACACAAAAGATTTTCTTTATATTTACTTTATCCTTTTCTTTTCTTCTTTCCCCTTTGTCATCAACCAAAAAAAAAAAGGTGTGCCTGGAAACTAAGCCATACCATCATTAGCACCTCATTCTCAGTTCATGAATAAGCTCGAATCGCTCTTCATGTCTTCTAAGTTGGGCACTAATCTCCTTGTTGGAGGCTTCAACCCAGTCCAACCTTGAGGCCATGTCCCTTTGATTGTGCAAAAGAAGTTGGACCTCTGAGAGTTATTGGAGGCTCAGGTTGAGGTGGATGTCGAAGGTGGATTGTGGTTGGAGTTGATAAGGCAGCCTTGGGTGAAGGCTCGAATATGTCTAAGGGAATGGTGTCCCAGACTTTGGTGAGTCAGCTTCAATGATTTTATTATTTTGAGCAATAGGTGGTGGAGAGGATGGTGGTTGTTCAGGTGGTGAAATGGTGATTGTGAGGACAGTGGTAGTAGGTAAAGGAACATGTAGAACTTCAATAGATGGAGTTATTATTTGAGTAGCAATGGCAGAAGTAAACATAGGGGCATCAAGTATAGATTTAGAACTAGGAACATAACGGAATCTAAGCAAAGGGAAGCGGGAACTCAGGAGTAATATTAGATACAATAGCTATTGTAGGAGGGTAGGGGCAGTTTTAGCATAAGGGGAGCTAGTTTATGAGGCTTTGTCTTCTTCCTCTTCTCCTGGAGTTATTCTTATGGAAAGGGAAGTTGAGCACCATCAGAATGATAGCAATTTTCAGGTTCAAATACTTCCTCGCAGGTTCCTCGACTATAGGCTCTAGGGATTGAGAAAGCTCACTCATGAAAAAGTTGAGTTCCTCAAGTCCCTCCTAAGGCTATGACTCATTTTACTCATCTTATGTCATAGACTTCAGTATTTGCTATATGGTTAAGGAGTCATCATCATAGCCTTTGGGAGCCACCTGAGCTTCAACATCAACTATTTTTCTGGAAGTTGTTGATTTCAGTGGTAGAGCTAGTTTTTGAAGGCAATTGGCTTCTAGGAGGTGTACCCAAATTGGTGAGTCATGGGCATCTTAGATGGCTCTTCAATCACTACCAATGGTTCAGGGGCTAAATATCTAGTTCTTTTTACTCGAGCCTGAATCCCTTGGCTGTTTCTATTTTCCTAGCTTCCTCCAATCTTCTTTTCTCTTGGAGAATTCTCTCTCTTTGAGAACCCTTT
>JAMLFY010001508.1:0-12710 GCA_030441495.1 Dalbergia oliveri
TAACTATTAGGGGTAACAATGATCATATTTGCTCTCAGAAAAATTAATGGAATAGTTCCATATGTTAACTACATCTCATAAAAATTCTAGCTTGAAATTGATCTCTAGGTTAATTTAAAAATGTAAGTTTACCAGTGCATAAAACTAAATTTCTGCAAGTAACAACATTTAGCAAAGTGATCTAAGATCTCCCTAATAAACACAATTCAACTCCCAAAAGAAATATAGCTAAAAAAAACTAATTAATTTCATTCCAATACTATATCCTCCATACTTGCCTCTAAAAGTATAAATTTCTCATTCCAAAACAGAAATTTCATCAACTGGAATTTCAGCAACTTAGAAAACTTAATTGCATTGCAAACATAAACCCAACCTCAAGTGCAAAACTTTAAGAGAGAAAGGTTCTTAGTGGCTCCAAATGATTGAAATCAAGCAAAAATCCTCCTCCTTGCACTCTCTTTGTACAAAACATGTACAAAGCCAAAATTGCCACAAAGAATATGGAAAGATTTAAGCTCCAAAATGCTTGGAGTTTATGTGTTTAACGAACATTGAACCATGAAGACGGCTCAAGGTCAAGGTGGTGTATTGGGTTAACTATTAGGGGTAACAATGATCATATTTGCTCTCAGCAAAATTAATGGGAATAGTTCCATATGTTAACTACATCTCATAAAAATTCTAACTTGAAATCTCTTAGGTTAATTTAAAATGTATGTAAGTTTCCTAAGTGCATAAAACTAAATTTCAGCAAGTAACAACATTTAGCAAAGTGATCTTAAGATCTCCCTAAGACAAAATTCAACTCCCAAAAGAAATATAGCTAAAAAAAACTAATTAATTTCATTCCAATACACTATATCCTCCATACTTGCTTCTAAAAGTATAAATTTCTCATTCCAAAACAAAAATTTCATCAACAGGAATTTCAGCAACTTAGAAAACTTAATTGCATTGCAAACATAAACCCCAACCTCAAGTGCAAAACTTTAAGAGAGAAAGGTTCTTAGTGGCTCCAAATGATTGAAATCAAGTAAAAATCCTCCTCCTTGCACTCTCTTTTACAAAACTTGTACAAAGCCAAAATTGCCACAAAGAATATGGAAAGATTTAAGCTCCAAAATGCTTGGAGTTTATGTGTTTAATGAGAACATTGAACCATGAAGACAGGTCAAGGTGGTGTGTTGGGTTAACTATTAGGATGTAACAATGATCATATTTGCTCTCAGAAAAATTAATAGGAATAGTTCCATATGTTAACTACATCTCATAAAAATTCTAACTTGAAATCTAATCTCAGGTTAATTTAAAAATGTATGTAAGTTGCTACCAAGTGCATAAAACTAAATTTCAGCAAGTAACAACATTTAGCAAAGTGATCTTAATATCTCCCTAAGCAAACAATTCAACTCCCAAAATATATAGCTAAAAAAAACTAATTAATTTCATTCCAATACACTATATCTCCTACTTGCTTCTAAAAGTATAAATTTCTCATTCCAAAACAGAAATTTCATCAACAGGAATTTCACAACTTAGAAAACTTAATTGCATTGCAAACATAAACCCCAACCTCAAGTGCAAAACTTTAAGAGAGAAAGGTTCTTAGTGGCTCCAAATGATTGAAATCAAGCAAAAATCCTCCTCCTTGCACTCTCTTTGTACAAAACTTGTACAAAGCCAAAATTGCCACAAAGAATATGGAAAGATTTAAGCTCCAAAATGCTTGGAGTTTATGTGTTTAACGAGAACATTGAACCATGAAGACAGCTCAAGGTCAAGGTGGTGTGTTGGGTTAACTATTAGGTGTAACAATGATCATATTTGCTCTAGAAAAATTAATGGGAATAGTTCCATATGTTAACTACATCTCATAAAAATTCTAGCTTGAATTTTGAGGGTTAATTTAAAAATGTGTGTAAGTTTGCCAGATGCATAAAACTAAATTTCAACAAGTAACAACATTTAGCAAAGTGATCTTAAGATCTCCCTAAGCAACAAAATTCAACTCCCAAAAAAATATAGCTAAAAAAAACTAATTAATTTCATTCCAATACACTATATCCTGCCATACTTGCTTCTAAAAGTATAAATTTCTCATTCCAAAACAGAAATTTCATCAACAGGAATTTCAGCAACTTAGAAAACTTAATTGCATTGCAAACATAAACCCCAACCTCAAGTGCAAAACTTTAAGAGAAAGGTTCTTAGTGGCTCCAAATGATTGAAATCAAGTAAAAATCCTCCTCCTTGCACTCCTTTTACAAAACTTGTACAAAGCCAAAATTGCCACAAAGAATATGGAAAGATTTAAGCTCCAAAATGCTTGGAGTTTATGTGTTTAATGAGAACATTGAACCATGAAGAGCTCAAGGTCAAGGTGGTGTGGGTTAACTATTAGGGTAACAATGATCATATTTGCTCTCAGAAAAATTAATGGAATAGTTCCATATGTTAACTACATCTCATAAAAATTCTAGCTTGAAATCTGATCTCAGGTTAATTTAAAAATGTAAGTTTGCTACCGTGCATAAAACTAAATTTCAGCAAGTAACAACATTTAGCAAAGTGATCTAAGATCTCCCTAATAACACAATTCAACTCCCAAAAGAAATATAGCTAAAAAAACTAATTAATTTCATTCCAATACACTATATCCTCCATACTTGCCTCTAAAAGTATAAATTTCTCATTCCAAAACAGAAATTTCATCAACTGGAATTTCAGCAACTTAGAAAACTTAATTGCATTGCAAACATAAACCCCAACCTCAAGTGCAAAACTTTAAGAGAGAAAGGTTCTTAGTGGCTCCAAATGATTGAAATCAAGCAAAAATCCTCCTCCTTGCACTCTCTTTACAAAACATGTACAAAGCCAAAATTGCCACAAAGAATATGGAAAGATTTAAGCTCCAAAATGCTTGGAGTTTATGTGTTTAACGAAACATTGAACCATGAAGACGGCTCAAGGTCAAGGTGGTGTATTGGGTTAACTATTAGGGTAACAATGATCATATTTGCTCTCAGCAAAATTAATGGGAATAGTTCCATATGTTAACTACATCTCATAAAAATTCTATTGAATTCTGATCTAGGTTAATTTAAAAATGTGTTTAAGTCTGCAAACAATGCATAAAACTAAATTTCAACAAGTAACAACATTTAGCAAAGTGATCTTAAGATCTCCCTAAGCAACAAAATTCAACTCCCAAAAGAAATATAGCTAAAAAACACTAATTAATTTATTCCAATACACTATATCCTGCCATACTTGCTTCTAAAAGTATAAATTTCTCATTCCAAAAAGAAATTTCATCAAGGGAATTTCAACTTAGAAAACTTAATTGCATTGCAAACATAAACCCCAACCTCAAGTGCAAAACTTTAAGAGAGAAAGGTTCTTAGTGGCTCCAAATGATTGAAATCAAGCAAAAATCCTCCTCCTTGCACTCTCTTTGTACAAAACATGTACAAAGCCAAAATTGCCACAAAGAATATGGAAAGATTTAAGCTCCAAAATGCTTGGAGTTTATGTGTTTAACGAGAACATTGAACCATGAAGACGCTCAAGGTCAAGGTGGTGTGTTGGGTTAACTATTAGGGTGTAACAATGATCATATTTCTCTGGAGAAATTAATGGGAATAGTTCCATATGTTAACTACATCTCATAAAAATTCTAGCTTGAAATCTGATCTAGGTTAATTTAAAAATGTATGTTTGCTACATGAATAAAACTGAATTTCAGCAAGTAACAACATTTAGCAAAGTGATCTTAAGATCTCCCTAACAACACAATTCAACTCCCAAAAGAAATATAGCTAAAAAAACTAATTAATTTCATTCCAATACACTATATCCTGCCATACTTGCTTCTAAAAGTATAAATTTCTCTTTCCAAAATAGAAATTTCATCAACAGAATTTAGCAACTTAGAAAACTTAATTGCATTGCAAACATAAACCCCAACCTCAAGTGCAAAACTTTAAGAGAGAAAGGTTCTTAGTGGCTCCAAATGATTGAAATCAAGCAAAAATCCTCCTCCTTGCACTTCTTTGTACAAAACTTGTACAAAACCAAAATTGCCACAAAGAATATGGAAAGATTTAAGCTCCAAAATGCTTGGAGTTTATGTGTTTAATGAGAACATTGAACCATGAAGACAACTCAAGGTCAAGGTGGTGTGGGTTAACTATTAGGGTGTAACAATGATCATATTTGCTCTCAGAAAAATTAATGGAATAGTTCCATATGTTAACTACATCTCATAAACATTTTAGCTTGAAATCTGATCTCAGGTTAATTTAAAAATGTAAGTTTTCTCCTGCATAAAACTAAATTTCAGCAAGTAACAACATTTAGCAAAGTGATCTAAGATCTCCCTAAGTACACAATTCAACTCCCAAAAGAAATATAGCTAAAAAAAACTAATTAATTTCATTCCAATACACTATATCCTGCCATACTTGCTAAAAGTATAAATTTCTCATTCCAAAATAGAAATTTCATCAACTGGAATTTCAACAACTTAGAAAACTTAATTGCATTGCAAACATAAACCCAACCTCAAGTGCAAAACTTTAAGAGAGAAAGGTTCTTAGTGGCTCCAAATGATTGAAATCAAGCAAAAATCCTCCTCCTTGCACTCTTTGTACAAAACTTGTACAAAGCCAAAATTGCCACAAAGAATATGGAAAGATTTAAGCTCCAAAATGCTTGGAGTTTATGTGTTTAACGAGAACATTGAACCATGAAGACGGTCAAGGTCAAGGTGGTGTGTTGGGTTAACTATTAGGGTGTAACAATGATCATATTTGCTCTAGAAAAAGTAATGGGAATAGTTCCATATGTTAACTACATCTCATAAAAATTCTAGCTTGAAATCTAATCTCTAGGTTAATTTAAAAATGTATGTAAGTTTGCAAACAGTGCATAAACTGAATTTCAGCAAGTAATAACATTTAGCAAAGTGATCTTAAGATCTCCCTAAGCAACAAAATTCAACTCCCAAAAGAAATATAGCTAAAAAACACTAATTAATTTCATTCCAATACACTATATCCTGCCATACTTGCTTCTAAAAGTATAAATTTCTCATTCCAAAACAGAAATTTCATCAACAGGAATTTCAGCAACTTAGAAAACTTAATTGCATTGCAAACATAAACCCCAACCTCAAGTGCAAAACTTTAAGAGAAAGGTTCTTAGTGGCTCCAAATGATTGAAATCAAGTAAAAATCCTCCTCCTTGCACTTCCTTTTACAAAACTTGTACAAAGCCAAAATTGCCACAAAGAATATGGAAAGATTTAAGCTCCAAAATGCTTGGAGTTTATGTGTTTAATGAGAACATTGAACCATGAAGACGCACAAGGTCAAGGTGGTGTATTGGGTTAACTATTAGGGTGTAACAATGATCATATTTGCTCAGCAAAATTAATGGGAATAGTTCCATATGTTAACTACATCTCATAAAAATTCTAGCTTGAAATCTGATCTCTAGGTTAATTTAAAAATGTATGTTAGTTTGCTGCCAGTGCATAAAACTAAATTTCAGCAAGTAACAACATTTAGCAAAGTGATCTTAAGATCTCCAAGCAAAACAATTCAACTCCCAAAAGAAATATAGCTAAAAAAAACTAATTAATTTCATTCCAATACACTATATTGCCATACTTGCTTCTAAAAGTATAAATTTCTCATTCCAAAACAGAAATTTCATCAATAGAATTTCAACTTAGAAAACTTAATTGCATTGCAAACATAAACCCCAACCTCAAGTGCAAAACTTTAAGAGAGAAAGGTTCTTAGTGGCTCCAAATGATTGAAATCAAGCAAAAATCCTCCTCCTTGCACTTCTTTGTACAAAACTTGTACAAAGCCAAAATTGCCACAAAGAATATGGAAAGATGTTAAGCTCCAAAATGCTTGGAGTTTATGTGTTTAACGAGAACATTGAACCATGAAGACGGCTCAAGGTCAAGGTGGTGTGTTTTGTTAACTATTAGGGTGTAACAATGATCATATTTGCTCTCAGAAAAATTAATGGGAATAGTTCCACATGTTAACTACATCTCATAAAAATTCTAGCTTGAAATCTGAATCTCTAGGTTAATTTAAAAATGTAAGTTTGCTAGGTACATAAATTGAATTGCAAGTAACAACATTTAGCAAAGTGATCTTAAGATCTCCTAAGCAACACAATTCAACTCCCAAAAGAAATATTGCTAAAAAAAACTAATTAATTTCATTCCAATACACTATATCCTGCCATACTTGCTTCTAAAAGTATAAATTTCTCATTCCAAAACAGAAATTTCATCAACGGGAATTTTAGCAACTTAGAAAACTTAATTGCATTGCAAACATAAACCCCAACCTCAAGTGCAAAACTTTAAGAGAGAAAGGTTCTTAGTGGCCCAAATGATTGAAATCAAGCAAAAATCCTCCTCCTTGCATTCTCTTTGTACAAAACTTGTACAAAGCCAAAATTGCCACAAAGAATATGGAAAGATTTAAGCTCCAAAATGCTTGGAGTTTATGTGTTTAACGAGAACATTGAACCATGAAGACAGGCTCAAGGTCAAGGTGGTGTGATGGGTTAACTATTAGGGTAACAATGATCATATTTGCTCTCAGCAAAATTAATGGGAATAGTTCCATATGTTAACTACATCTCATAAAAATTAAAGCTTGAAATCTGAGCTTTAGTCGTAATTTAAAAATGTAGTTATTTGCTAAATGCATAAACTGAATTTCAGCAAGTAACAACATTTAGCAAATAATCTTAAGATCTCCCTAAGTAAGACAATTCAACCCCAAAAGAAATATAGCTAAAAAAAAATTAATTTAATTCCAATACACTATATCCTCCATATTTGCTTCTAAAAGTATAAATTTCTTTCCAAAAAAGAAATTTCATCAACAATTTTAGCAACTTAGAAAACTTAATTGCATTGCAAACATAAACCAAACCTCAAGTGCAAAACTTTAAAAGAGAAAGGTTCTAGTGGCTCCAAATGATTGAAATCAATCAAAATTCCTCCTCCTTGCACTCTCTTTGTACAAAACTTTACAAAGCCAAAATTGCCAAAAGAGATATGGAAGGATTTAAGCTCCAAAATCTTGGAGTTTATGTGTTTAACGAAACATTGAACCATGAAGCTCAAATTCAAGGTGGTGTTGTTAACTATTACGGTGCAACAATGATCATATTTGCTCTTAGAAAAATTAATGGGACTAGTTCCATATGTTAACTACATCTCATAAAAATTAAAGCTTGAAATCTGTTCTCTAGGATAATTTAAAAATGTATGTTAGTTTGCTGCCAAGTGCATAAAACTGAATTTCAGCAAGTAACAACATTTAGCAAAGTGATCTTAAGATCTCCCTAAGTAAGACAATTCAACCCCAAAAGAAATATAGCTAAAAAAATAATTAATTTCATTCCAATACACTATATCCTGCCATACTTGCTTCTAAAAGTATAAATTTCTCTTTCCAAAAAAGAAATTTATCAACAGGAATTTTAGCAACTTAGAAAACTTAATTGCATTGCAAACATAAACCCAACCTCAAGTGCAAAACATTTAAGAGAAAGGTTCTTAGTGGCTCCAAATGATTCAAATCAAGCAAAAATCCTCCTCCTTGCACTCTCTTTGTACAAAACATGTACAAAGGCAAAATTTCACAAAGAATATGGAAAGATTAAAGTCCAAAATGCTTGGAGATTATGTGTTAACGAAACCATTGAACCATGAAGACGGCTAAAGGTCAAGATGGTGTGTTAACTATTAGGGTGCAACAATGATCATATTTGTCTCAGAAAAATTAATGGGAATAGTTCCATATGTTAACTACATCTCATAAAAATTAAAGCTTGAAATCTGATGTCTAGGATAATTTAAAAATGTAAGTTAGTTTGCTAAGTGCATAAAACTGAATTTCAGCAAGTAACAACATTTGGCAAAGTGATCTTTGTAACGCCCAACTTTTCCTCCCATTTAGAATTTACCAAATTCCCTAGGTAATTCTTATAAAAATTAAAACTGAACAATCCTTAATAGAGGAATATAACATTAGAAAAGAAGTTATGCATTCTGCAAGTCGCAAGCCAAATTTCTACGTGTAAAATGACCAAAATGCCCTGAGGTTATTTTATAAGAAAATGAGGATTGTGGGCCCACTCCTCAAGAGGGATGTTTTGAGGATAATAGGTGATTGTTTGTGTTATGTGTGTTAATAGAGGAGAAGAATCAATTTTGAGTTTCGACTCGAAATGACCAAAACGCCCTGCGGTTGTTTTAACTTCGATTTGTGTGCCGCTGAGCAAACCTCACTAAAATGTTTTAAAAGGTGTTTTTAAGCTATGATTAACCATTGGTTAAGTTCGATGGCCAAAATTTTGAGTAAAATTACGATTTTCCTATCTTGTGAGTTTTGCAAATTTTGAGATTTTTGATTCGTCTAGCAAAACATAAGCAATATTAGGCTCAAATTAAAGCTTATTAAATTCTAATTCTTAATCTAGAGTCAAAATTATTTATTTAAATTGATTAGAACCTAAAATTGCTTAAAAACACCCAAATTGCTTACTAATTCACTTAAGCCCTTAATTGTAAATTCTCTAATTTGCAAAGATACTACCTACACCTACATAATACATGGAACACACAAATTTCTCTTCCTTGGGCTATAATGCACGAAATTATGGCCTAATACATCAGAAAAATATGTCAAACTAACAAAATTAAAGGTATGAAAACAAGGAATCATGTTAATGATTCCATGTTTAAGCCACCAAACAAGATGATTTTTCCTTCCTTGTTTCCTCCTAAATTATCAATTTCCCTCCTCTTGTACATGGAGCTTCAATTCTTCTATAAATAGGCATGCTTAAGGAGTCTTAGATGCTTGCTCAAAATTGTTACACATTTCTAGTTTTCCAAAGCACCAAAAGCTTCTCTTTCCTCCTCCTCTTGGCTGAATTCTTTCTTAGTTTTCAAGAATATTTTCTTCCATTTCACTCAAAGAAACCAAGTTCTTCCTTTCCTTCAAATCAGATTAGTAGGGAGATGTTTCTAAGTTCATTTTATGCTATGACAAGTTATGTTTCTAGCTCAAAAATGATGATTTCATGGACTTTCTTCTAGCTCTCAATTTTGTTTTGTTTTCCCCTTTTCTTTTAAAAACATTTCAGCCTTATGGCCTAGATTATGATGAGACCATGGTTTGATGATGAGGTTCTTGAGTGTTGGTTGCAAAGCCTTCACAAGTTAGATCTAAAACTTGAAGGTTTCACTAGTTTTTCTTTACAATTTGGATTTTCTTTCTTTATTTTTCTTTAATGATTTCGGCCAAATGGCCTAGGAAGGAATATGATGATAGCTTGATGATGAGGACCTTAAATGTTGGTTGTAAATCCATCACAAGTTAGGCCTCTAAAGCTTGAAAATTCCACTTGATGCAAAACTTTAAAGAATGATGTTTTTATGATGTAAAAATAAAGATCTTGAGTTTAGAACTTGAAAGATGTATTTTTCACTTTGTCTTGCTAAGATATATTGGGTTGAATTTATATTTCTCTAAAGTCTTGGAAGAGCTCTAGTAAAGAAATAAAATGAACTTGCATCCATGTTTAAGTTTATGCCTTGCATAACCATGTTTATTTTTATGTCATCACTAAATTCTCAAGAATAAATAAATGAACTTGCATATCTCATGTTTAAATTTCCAAGCTTGCATTTCATGTTTATATTTCAAGTTGTCACTTAATCTCTAAAGATAATAAAGAGGTTGCATCTCATATTTATTTTATGCTCTCACTTTATTTTATAATGGCTAAAAGAATCAACGCATGACATGTTTATTTTATGTCATCACCTAAAGATCCTAGAGCTCAAAGACTTGCCCAAGTATCACAAGCAAAGTTGGAAAATGGTAGTATCACTTTCAATTTCCTTAAGATTATTGGAGTTAAAGAATTCATTCTTAAGAAGTCTTGAGTTTGGAGCTTAATAAGATGTAATAAGAATTCTCTTCTCATTTCACCGGTTTAATGAACTCCAGGTTTCTAAGATTCTCTTCTCCCTCCACTGGTTCAGATGCGGACTACCACCGCTCTAGTTTCTTGCATATCATGTTTATAATTCCAAGTTATCACCTTATAAAGACAAGATTAAAATGAGGTTGCATAGCATGTTTATGATTCTAGTTATCACCTAAATCTCTAAAGCTCAAGACTTCTCCTTTTATCTTAAGTGAAAATTTAATCGTAAACATTCTTTCAATGAATAAATCGGCCTCATGATTAAGGTAGGCCTAAAGTGATTTTAAATAAGCTACTGGTTTAGTTCTAAAATTTCTTTCAAGAATAACAAAAAGAATTAGTTTTTAAAAGAGTTTTAAGGCTTTGCAAAGATTTTACGGGATACAAGTATCTTGTACTTAAAAATGTGATTTGATGCAATTATATGAGGTTCATGATTCAGCCATGATCTAAGTTTAGTACTACTGTATGATGATGGTTTAATATGTTTAAGTTGTGATAATCATGGTTTATTGCTAAGGAATGATTCTATGCATGTTAGAAATAAAACTAGCTTCCAGAAAAACGTAAAAGCAAATTTCTAAAACTCTAAAAAATGAAATTTATGCGTTCTATCCAGAACCTTTAGCAGTTCCTAAGAACCAGGTTCTATTATGTTTAGATAAGAGAGAATGATTCATAATTGGTTTAGTAATTAATTTTAGCACCATAAGGAAAGTATAACGAGAAAGGTTAAAAATGCAACTTCTAGCACACCGTGAAGCCTTAAATATAACTCCTGCCTATGCTGTCCCATATAGTTTAATAATATTCTTAAGGCTTATAATTAATGGTAATTATGATAATGAATCCTTTAGATGCATGATTAATTAGTTTGATAATTGAGATTACCGATTCTAAAGTTTCGGTTGTTTAAGACGGGTTTTTGGTAAGAATTTATGATGATGGTTCTTTGAAGTTTGAAATGATAAGTCTATGTAGTGATTTGATGCTTTATTAAGTATTTGATATCATTGAATGACTTCATAGTTTGCATGATATAGTTGTTGTTGCAAACAATGAGAATGTTTATGCATCCTGATGATTATGAATTCAAAGTTATATTATGATATAACATGCAAAGACTTAATGGTGACTTAAAATTATGAGGAAATGATCCTTTGGACCCATCAGAACTATAGGTGGTGAAAAGGTGATCCTAAGAAAATGATCCTTTGGACCCATCAGACTATAGGTGGTGAAAAGGTGATTCTTGCCCCCTAGCTTTCTCTCAAAAGGGTAGAGTTGGGACTTAACTTATCAAAAGGGGATAAGTATATGCTAGTGACGACTAGTAAGGTATGAGCTCATAACCTAGATTACTCCCAAAAGGGTGGAGTATAGGGTGGCCCAGGAAAATGATGATGAAAGTAACTTTAAGTCACCTAAGAAACTAAGTAAATGCATTATGTGAATATGATGTTCTGCTATGCATAGTATTTATGAGATGATGATGAGAAATATGATGTTCTTCTATGCATAGTATTATGAAATGATGATGAAGAATATGATGTGATTTTATGCATAACTATGTTATTATATATGAAAGGAAAAGTTCATTATAAACATGACATGTTAAGTTTATGATGCATTATAAGACGCATGATTAAAAGGATGAACCTCGGTAAAGTATATTTTCAAACTTAATAAATCAATCTTAGCATGCTCACTATTTCATAATAACCCCAGGAAGGTTCCTGAGGACGATGATGATGACACAATGCATATGAGGTGAGTACCCTCCTGAGATTCTTTTAAAAGTTTCTCACTCCCTCTTCTTTCTTTCCATCTCGTCTTCAGAAAGTATGGTGATGTTCGTGATTTTGTTGATGCTCTCACTTGGTAGATGTACTTGATTGGTGAACCAGCTTATTATCTTGAGGAACGTATCGCTAAACTTTGCGTGAGCTTGGATATCTATCCCCTATCCTTGGAGTGTTATTACTAGGTGCCATTAATGGATGTCCTTCCATCCATATATTATTTATATTTTGTTAGATTGCCTACACCTAGTCTTAAGTCTATTTTGGTAGGCAAACTATCTATGTGTTATGTAATTATGGATGTTATATGATGGAGCCAATATGATGTGTTTTCATGCTATATCTAGCCGTTATTTGCTTTATTTCGATTATTGTTCACGTTATGTACGTCTCACGTTTTCAATTATGTTTTTTAAAAAAAATGGCTCGTAATTTCACTAAGTATTTTCAAAGTATGATGAAAGAACTAAAGCAAAGAGTAAAGTCTAGTAATTAATCAGATACAACCTAGGTGTATTCGGTTAATTAACAGTATTACAATCTTAAGATCTCCTTAAGTAAGACAATTCAACTCCCAAAAGGAATATGGCTAAAAAAACTAATTAATTTCTTTCCAATACGCTATATCATGCCATACTTGCTTCTAAGAGTATAAATTTCTCATTCCAAAACGAAATATCATCAACAAGAATTTTAGCAACTTAGAAAACTTAATTGCATTGAAAACATAAACTCCAACCTCAAGTGCAAAACTTTTAAAAGAGAAAGGTTCTAGTGGCTACAAATGATTGAAATCAAGCAAAATTCCTCCTCTTTGCACTCTCTTTGTACAAAACATGTACAAAGCCAAAATTGCCACAA
>JAMLFY010001509.1:0-12688 GCA_030441495.1 Dalbergia oliveri
TTATTCAAAGGGCTACAATCTCTATTTCTAGGCCGAAGAGCTAATTCAAATGTTTTGAATCTCAAAATAGGCTTGGAAGTGTTCAGACATTCTTGGCCTGCCTAACAAAGGACCGAGTGAAATTACACTAGACCGCCCAGGCGGTAAGAACCGCCTAGGCGGTCATATACAAGCAGTTATGCCAACGATGCAAATTTTGCAAATGTGGCCCAATTTCAGTATTTTTTCTTTTAGGTTTTGAAGGAGGAATTAAAAACTCTCTCACTTTCTCCTCAGAGACCGCCATTCACTTCTAGGCTCTCACTTTAGTTTCTATTCTCTCTCTATACATCTCTTTCGTCTCCTCTTGTCTCTCTCTCTAAGGGTTCCATTGGTGAAGGTGTTTTATTTTGGAGATTGTGGTGACGATTGTTGCTATTATTTTCAAGTTCTCTTTATCTTTATTGTTGTAATCTTTAGATGGAGGAGTATATTTGTTTACTATTGTAGGGATTTCCAGATGGATTGGGATGACATTTGAGGCCCTTTGTTTATATTGAATGCATTGGTTTCTTAATGTTCTACAGTTTTATTCCTTTAATTATTGTGGTGCTTGGTATAATCTTTATTAGGATAACTTAATTGGCGAATCCTTTTGGACATAAATTGATAGATCTATTGGTTTATGTTTGAGGGAGAACATTAGAATTAACTTTCCAATTGGCGGTTAGGCTATAACAATTGGCTCATAAATTGATGTGATTTCTAAATAAATTGCGATCGTCGTTTATTAATTATTTGCATTGATTAAATTTAGAGTTCGATTGATCATTAGTAGAATTGCCAATTTATTACCAATAGCCACCAATGGGTTTAATATTTGGTCAATGATAATTAATTTCCAATCCTAGGAATATCTTACACTAGTGCCTTCTTTATTGTTGCTATTATCTTTTAATTTACATTAATTACTTTAATTCTAAACCCTCAAATCTTCCTAACTAAGTATTGAAGCCTCCTTGAGAGGACCTATGTTTGCCCTTTACTACATTTTTTGTGCAACTTAGCACTTTATAAATTTTAATTTGTTTGTGAATCGACAACTGCAGCAAATTTGGTGCCTCTGCTGGGAGGATTAAAACTTAGTTGTTTGTTTATTTTATTTTCATTTATTTAATTACGCTTTTATTTTCTGCAATAAAAATGAAAATAAAAAAATTGTTCCCTTGTATGAGGCGTTCCCGCGTGTTAAAATTTAATAGCTCTTGATTCTAAAATTGAGAAAACTTTGAGAAAAATTAGGATGCAAAGTGTAACAAGTGGACGCATCTGAGCGTTCTAATCCTTATTCGATGTTTTAGGTAATACAAGTGACATGAGAGATAAAGGACACTTAGGGAGCTCACTACTCCTGACTTCACCCACGTTTGGCCATTACTTACCCTAGGCTTGACAATGATTTTGAGCTTAAGGGGTATATGGTTCATGCTCTACCTAAGTTTTATGGGCTATCTGAAAGACCCTACGCACTTGAAGAACCTTCATATGGTGTGTTTTGGCATGAAACCTAATGGTATGGAGGTGGATGATGTTAAACTCAGAGCATTCCCCTTCTCCCTAGAGGGTGCTAAAATGGTTATTTAATCTGCTGATGAATTGTCAATAGCTGATGGAATAAAGAGGGTTTCTTAGAGAGGTTCTCACCTCTAGAGTGGATTCTATCAAAAAAGAGATCTTTGGAATTTGCAGACTGATGAATCTTACATGAATATTGGGAACGCTTCAAGCTTCTTTGTGCAAGTTGCCCAAATCATTAATTCAGAGTACCTTCAGTACTTTTATGAGGGATGATGCTTGTTGATAGATGTATGAAGATGCTGCCAGTGGAAGGGCACTCCTGAGATAAGACTCTGGAGAGGCCGTGCTTTGATTGAGAATATGGCTGCAAATTTTCAACAATTTGGTTCAGGGCAGCCACAACTACTAAAGGCCTTCATGAAGTAAGCCGCCAGAGAATCCATTGTTAACCCAAATTTTGCAACTTTCTAGCCTTATGCAGGAATTAATAGTGAGTTAAGGAGCACTCTATGGTTCCTAAGGTCCTGGCATATGTACTTCAAATGACCATCATATTGATATGTGCCAGCATTGCAAGATGACTAAACCACTAGGGTAGCAGCAACATACTCCTTCTAGAGTCAACCTTAGAATCATGCAGGTCATTTTCCATTTAGCACTTATAACTCCGCTGGAAGAATCACCCTAATTTGAAATGGTATAATCTCCGAACACAGGGCCAACCTTCACAGGAGAAATACTTGGCACCTCATCAGAGGCAACTGGCCCTCCCTGCACCTCCACTCTTCAAATCCTACTATGACTAAGATGATGAAGATGATGATGGAGCAAATGTAGGAAATTAGAAAAGAAAATGCCCAGCTGAGAGAGGAGGTGACTCAAATAAAGCAAAATCAGTCACAGCAAACGTCCCTAATTACCTTCCCAGACCATGCCAAATCCAAAGGGAATGTTTGTGCTATTACTCTAGGTCTGGAACAAAAATTCCAGAAGTGATTGGGCCTGTAGATGAAAAGAAGCAAGTTGAAGATGAGCCTGAAGAGCATCTTCTCTGTGAGTGCTGCAGTGCCAACCAGATTGGAGCGCTCAACAAAAGCTAAAAAGTTCAGATTTTCATTACCGTCATTCCCACAAAGAATGCAACCTATGAAGGCTACTACTAGATTTGGATTCAGACACACTGGAAACCTTTCAAAAGTGCATGTAAACATACCTCTATTGGATACAATCAAGCAAATTCCCAAATATGCTAAATTCTTGAAAGATCTGTGCACCAATAGGAGGAAAATAAAAGGTAGTGGGGAGACCAGGTGGCTATGGGGTGAATGCTTCCTCCATTATCAAGCCACAATCTACAACCCAAGTGCAAGGACCCGGCACATTCTATGTTCCCTGCACCATTGGGAACTTGCATATCACGAGAGCCTGCTGACCTTGGAGCTTGGCATTAATGTTATGCCTAAATCACTCTATCAGTCCTTGCACTTTGGGGAGCTCAAGCCAACGAGTTGCAAATTCAGTTGGCCAACCATAGCATTACAAGACCAGGGAGTATTGGAAGATGTTCTTGTTTAGGTAAATGATTTAATATTCCCTATTGATTTTTATGTGCTTGAGATGGAGAATGACACCAATGCCAACTAGCATACATTAATCTTGGGTAGACCATTTTTGAAAACTGTAAACCATGATTGATGTTTATGCTGGCACATTATCCATAGAGTGTGGGGACATGAAAGTCCAATTCTCTTATTTGATGCTATGAAACAACCCATGAGAAACACTCTGTGTTTGACATTGATGTAATTGATTCTTTAGTTGATAATGCTTGTGGAAATATGCTTTGTAAGGATCCAGAACCCCTCTCCACTTTTTCTTCTTCTATAAGATATGATGAGCCTGTTGTGTTAGAATGTCCCAAGTTTTCATATACAGTACACCACCCAGGCAATAGTCATTAGTTTGTTAGGTATTCCATGATCAACCAATGTTGGGTAAGAAGCCTTGTGAGGGTATGGATCTTGTTGCATGAGCCCCAAAATGATGGCTGGAAAGCCAAAGTCTGATGGAGGGACCTTCTTAGTCACTTGTGCACATCCCAATGGTGCAATTGAGTTGGAAAATCCTAGGATGACTAGGTGTAATATTGAGGGACAAGTGATGTACTTCCATGAGACCCCCACATATTTAAGGGCTCAGTGGCTTATCTTTGGGTTGAAGCTACACACCCTCCATGAGGACCTGATTGTCCAACTTAGGGATGTTAAAGCAAAGTGCTAGGTGGGAGACAACCCACGTGAGGTTTTTCTTTACCTTTCTCTTTTATTTTTCTGAATTTTATTTATTTTCATTTTAGTTTTAAGTCTTGCATCATATTTATTTTTATTTGCATTTTACACCATCCCTTTGGCACCTTAGAGGTTACATGCATAGGCTCACACCACATGCACTATATTGACATGCTTGGCATTGACTTTATTTTGTATTGCATGCTTGGTGGATTCACTGTGATATTTGGATTGAGTACATGCCTTTTTACTTGTGAGATTTTGAGCCTCTTTGATTGGACTATCATGTGCCATGCTTATTTGTTCATGTGTGCTTCCTCTTTGGATTTGCATTCTAGAACTTGCTTAGGGTCTTATTTAAAAATATGTTTTCCATGTGTATGTTTGAATATGATTAAGGCATTTTTCTTGTTTTTAGCCACCTGCACATATAGTTAACCTTTGCATGTTACAATTATTTAGCCCCTTTGAGCCTTATTACCCACTATTTTGTTTTAGCATATCCTTAGCCAAAAGTGAAAAACCATGAAAATTCCCTACCTTTTAGGCTTAAGAGAGCATTTGTGAAAATTCTTATTTGTGCTTAGGCATAAGTGTGGAGGAGAGCATGAGAACATGCCCCAATTTAAGTATGGGGAGGAACAATGTGTACTCAAAATTCAGCAAGTGGCATACCAAGAAAATTAAAACAAAAAAAAAAAGAAAAGCATTGTTGATTGAAGAACAAAAAAATTTCTGAAAAAGTTTGGTTGAAGGTGTGCCATATTGTAAAAGAAAGGCCTATAATTGTGTTAATTTGGATAAAGTGTACCCTTTGGCACTTGTGCTCTTGGTGTATGCATTGCTCTCCTTTGACTTAAGGTTTAGCTCATTGGCCTATATTTTTACCCACCTTCCTAACACCCTAATATTTAACCCAACATGCCTAGGACATATTAAGATTAATTATTAGTTATTACTTCCTTTTAAACTCATTTGTAAAACTACTTAGCGAAAATACATGTAATTTTTTTTTTTGAAATATGTAAAACAAAATGCGAGCCATCGCGTACAACATAAGCGAAACGTAAAGCAGGAGAGAAATAAATCATGTAATACAAAAGCAAATAAGAACACCTCAACCATAGAAACAACTATCATAATATTAAATATCATAGTTTGGTACATCAACTGAAATATAAAAAGGCATAAAGTCATACCCATATAAGTGGGAGAGCTTGTAATACAAGAAATATAAAGCAGGAAACATAAAATAACCAGAAACATAAATAGCAAATACATGAGTGCCCAAAAGATACCACCGTAAAAGCAAACCCTCCCTCTAAAGCCTACAGACGACGCTGCCTCCTCGGGGAGATGTAGCACGCAAACTGCCGAGCTCCTCGATGTGGCCCAACGAAGAGGGGGCATGGGCATGTTGATCAGTGAGCGACGCGCCCTCCTTGGTGAGGGCACCTCGAGCTGGCATACACGCCTCACAGGCTTTTACTCGAGATCAGGTCCTCGCTACCCTTACCGACGGCCATAGGCACGAAGGGCGAAGCCCTCCGATAGGGTCGGCCCAGAATCCTCAGAGGTCCTCTGACAGCGAGGTATGAGGGCACATACTCCGATAGTTGCACACCACCGAAGACGAAGTCGAGACGCGGGTCGCTTGTCACCTGGCGCGTCCTCTCAAAGATCAAGTCGTCACCGAAGGGAGAGGTCGGAGAACGAAAGCTGGAGACCGGGAATGCAAATGGGTGTCCCATGTATGCAAAAATGCACACGGCACAATGACCTTCAAAATAGAAGATTGATGATCTAGATCGTAGTGCACCTCCCATATCTGTGTAACGAAGATCACGAACGACGCCATCATGGTCTGGAGACATAACGAAGAGAGAAACAAAGAGAGGGGTGAGAATCTTGCTAAAGAATCTCAGGAGGAATCCTCTATCCTAGTGTCATCGTTTACGTCCCAGGAACCTTGGGTTTATTATGAAAAGGTTAAACATGCAAAGGTTTATTATGAGGTTTTCATAAAAGTAATTATCCAAGGTCCATGTCTTTTATGATGAATCTTAATGCATGTATGCAGCATAAGAACATGAATGCATGGCAATACTTTATGCAGCAAACCAATAAAACATCTCATCAATAATTAATTCTCATATAAGTGGCATGTACTTTCTCATAATCAAATTCTCTTTTCATAAGCAAAATGCTTCACATCTTTCTTGTTTCTTAAACTTGTGACATCATGGTATGTAAAAATAGTAACCGACCCCTTACCAGGCTATGAGCTCATACCTTAACTAGTCATCACTAGTTCTTATTTATCTTCTTGATAAGCGTATTATAATCACTAAAATAATAATCCGACTCAGAAGTACGCTGCAGGGGACCTAAGGAATCACTCATTATGGGACTTTTTCCTTCTCCGAAACACATCAACTTGTTAAGACCAGTGACTTTGTCCGCTTTGGGAGGCTAATGTCGATGCCCTCATTTTTACCTTCTCTTCATCCGTAGAGGAGAAGTACGTCTCGTCTACGAAACACATCATCTGGTTAAGACCAGTGACATTGTCCGCTTCGATATGGCTCCATGACCATACCCCCCACGGGTTTCCTTTTCCTCACCATAGCAGGAGAAATGCGTCTCGGCATGTCACATATAAAATCTTTCTTTTCAAACTTTCTTAAGTCCCTCAAATTTGACGGAAATTCGGAGGCATAATGACTACGTCCGGATTTCCTCAAATTGAGTCATGCCACATAACTCAAATCACACATGATGTTCTCATGAAATTTCTCAATCAAATAAATCTCTTAATCACAGGAGCATACCCTCCTAACTCATTCATATTTCTCATTCTCATGCATCTTAAGCATAGCATACCACATCATTACAACAACATGTCACAAATACACATATAGTCTCATGTTCATGATATTAACACATTTACATTTATCTCAAGTATACCCACTCGGTCTCATTCTCACATCACACCTCCTATCTCATGGTGTCTTATGCTTTGGCCCTTACGTGTCTTAAACTTATATTCTAATTATCCTATCTTTCATTATGGATCTTTATTTCACCTAAGGGATCATTACCTATAATTTTCTCCAATGTTTATGCTTACTATCATAACCAAACAGCATTACATCACTTTGGGCAGAAAATTATCATATGATTACGGGTCCTAGAATCTTCCGTCTTTGACCCTTTCTAAGTTCCGTCTTTGCCTAAGGCTCTATAATCAATTCCTAAACCAATTATGAGGGATTCCTACACATATCCACTAATTATAAACTATTTTTCTTAAGTCCAATTATGCTGGAATAGAATTTACAATTTGTACATCTAAGTGTTCTAGAATTCTCATTTTAAGTCCTTTTTAGTTACTTGTTCTTTCCTAACTTTCCTAAATCGATCCTTGCTTCACTCAAACATAATTTTACACATTTTAACACCATAAAACAGAATTTATACAGTGGCCAAGTACACAAGGCAGAACCGAAAAATATAGCTCATATAAGTCACATAATTTCATGATTTAAAAGCATATAAGTTGCTAGTTTCTCTTGGAATCATTTTAGGAACTCAAAACTCTTTTAGAGGCCAATTAATCTCATTGAAATCACATAAATATGGGTGAGGTCAGTAGCTAAAACAATTTGTTCATGAATTAGATTTAAAACATCAATTCTTGCTCATGATATTCCTTGAGTTACCTAAGCTTGGAAAATTTCAAGACATAGGCTATTGGCACTTATGATTAGATGAACTCACATCAAGTCCTTCATCATCATCATAAGGCCGAAATGGCATTCATGGAATGCTTCCATTTTCTAAAACTTTACTTGTGATACTTGGGCAAGTCTTTGAGCTCTAGGATATTTAGGTGATGACATAAACTTAAACATGCTATGCACTTGTTTTACTCTTCATTATAAAATAAAGTGAGAGCATAAAAATAAATATGAGATGCAACCTCATTATTATCTTTAAAGATTAAGTGATGACTTGAAATATAAACATGAAATGCAAGCTTGGAAATTTAAACATGATAATGCAAGTTCATTTAGTTATTTTTGAGAGCTTAGTGATGGCATCAAAATAAACATGCTATGCAAGGCATAAACATAAACATGAATGCAACTCATTTTATCTTAACTAGAGCTCTTACAAGACTTTAGAGGAACATTATAACCTTAACCCAATATATATCTTTACAACATAAAGTGAGCTTTAGAGTTCTTAACACCAAGTATTCAAAGAAGCCTTTGGTTTTGAACTTCATCATCAAGCTCAAGAAAATGGACACAAAACTCAATACTTTATCTAAACAAGCATACAACAACTAGCCATATTCTTTATTTTATTGCTCATGGGCTTCAATCTAGAGTAAACTTTTAGAACGGCCGACCAACTTTAAGGTTGGCAAGGGTAAGCTTAGAGCTTTTGAAAACATAGGATTAATTTTTTTAACAAAACTTTTAGTGATCTACTTAACATTTTTAACAAACTTTGTTCAAATAAATAAAAGGAAACCGAAAGCATGATGAGGAAGAAGGAAATAAAACCAAAACTTGAGCAAGGAAGGAGAAAGGAAAAACCAAACTATGTATGGTCCAAGACCAAGATTTCAAGCTTTAGAGGTTTCTCACATGACAACAACAAAGCCATTATCTTGAAACCTCATTATCAAGCGAAAGTTTTTCTCATAAAAAGGCTCCAAGGCCGAAAAGGAAAGGAAGAAGAAAAAGGGTTTTGAACCAAGAGAAAACTAGAACTTTCTCAAGAAAAACAAGTAAAACTTACCCCTACCTAAAGAAGTCTTGAAAGAAATGAAGGAAAGCTTGAGTCTTCAAAGAGATAAAAAGACAAAAATCTTCTCTTGGATGAGGATATAGGTTCGGCCAAGGGAGAACTCAAGGAGGATGAATTTTCCTTGAGGTTGTGAGCTTAGAAATGGAAAGTTTGAGTGTTTAAGAGGCGGTTTGAGGTGAGGGAGTGGTGATCTAAGGTTGTTTGTGGTGGATTGTGGTGGTGGAAAGGTTCCTTTGAGGGAGGAAGAAGAAGAGTAAGATGAAGAGAACTTTAAGAGAAAGAGAGAAAATGCAAGGAAACTAAACTTGGCAAAGCTTCTAAAGTGTAACCAAGTTTTCAAGGCTTGGTATTTATAGAAAAATGACACAATGAAGGCTGATTTAGGGAGGATGGCCCAATTCTTCATAGCCAAAGGGGAGGAAAATATCTTCAAAAACTTGTCATTCAAAGGCATGGTTGAAAGCATGGCTAGGTATGGTCAAGGCATGGCTTGAGGTATGGCCTTTGGAGTGAAATAAAAACCAACATGTGACACATTTTAAGGGTATGTATTCAGCAGATTTACAACCCAGGGAGGAAGAGAAATTGTTCATGTAATTGTGGTTTAATGATGTGTTTAGGTGTTTCTTTGATTAAGGTTTTGATTAGGAGTTTGTAAGAAAGTGTTTAGGTGAGGTAATGGCTAATTAAGGTTGTCAAGACTTGATTAGGGAGTGATCTTGCTAGATTAACAATTTAAAATCATTCTTTTAGTCAAATGAGGTATGGGCACAATTCCTTAATTTAAGGAATTGAGAGAGAAATACTATTCAAGATTCCATGACTAGGAATCTTGAATCAAGGATGTAATTAGAGTTTAACCAAGCAATCTTAGGCCCTAATTAATCTTAATAAATTATTTTGGCTTAGATTAATTATTGAAATAAATTAATCTTCGATTAGAGCCTAATATTGCTTAGGTTTGCTTAATTACGTCATTAGGCTCACTGGACACTGTTCTAGGGACAAAATGGTAATTTTGCACTAAAACTGCTTGGACCTTCCTTTACTAAAAACATCAAAGACCACTCATAAACATCATTCCAACTTCCTGGAAAGTTTCTGGGCTCAAATGGCACATTTACTCGTAAAACACGCAGTGGTATTTTGGTCATTTTGAGCCGAAAGTTCTAAAACGAGATTTTCACCTCTGATATGAAACATAACAAATATAATCCCCTTCAAACATTGAGTTGCCCATTCGAGGACTGTCGGTTTAACGCCCTTTTAATTCTGTAAAAATGACCTCAGGGCATTTTGGTCATTTGTACTCAAATAGAAAAATCTGGGCGTACACCTTCACCTAAACCCCATTACAACCAAAGGTAGGTCCCCTTGATTCAGTATGTATATGTGTGTGATAAAATGGAGAATGAGACCCATAGCAAGCTTATGGTAATGCATTTTCATTTGAGGAGATTGAGTGTGTATTATAACCCAAAACACTTGAGTGAATGACTGGCAAACACTTACCGTGGGAGGATTTTTGTACTTGATCCATGCATCATATGTGAATTCTACTCGTGTGCTATGTTCCCGTTCATGTTGGCTTGTTATAATTCTCTTGATTGTTGGTGTGAAAGCTGGATGCCTCTAGGTTCATTGGATTGGTGTAATGTCATTTAATTTCATGCATCATTAGCTTAGGAGTCTAGTGTAGTCCTTGTATACCGTTTCTCATCCATACCTTGGTTTGATCTTAGTTTCACATGAGGACATGTGAAAGCTTAAGTGTGGGGGGTTTGATAAGGGGCATTTATGCCACTTATCTTGCTATCAAACCTTAGCTTTTTGCATGAGTTTTATCTAGTTATTGATGCAATTAATAAGGATTTTGATTCACTCCTCATTGTGTGATGTAAATAGAACTATTGACTTTTGTATTGATTTTGGAATAAATTGTAATTATACCCTGTTGCATTTGACTTATCTCTTTGAGTATGGTTTTGTGCACAGGAGCTTTGGATCAAGTGCAAAATGTCAAGAACAAGGTTGTTGATATTCTGATATTGCCCAACTTGACCTCCAGTTAGTATTTTCACAATATCTGGAGCTATAGATGTCTGATTGAGGTGCTTTTGGTGGCATTGGAAAGCTTATTCAAAGGGCTACAATCGCTATTTCAAGTGCCGAGGACAAATTCTGGATGTTTAATAGGACAAAATGACCAAATATGTGAAGACATCAATGCTGTCCAGCATTTATGAGCACTTAGCAACAGGACCCTAAAGTGATTTTTATCATAGCTCACTATAAGCAGCGGTCATTAGCATTGCAGCGCTCATACGAATGACAGAACACCTCATTAAATCAGTTTTGGGCCCACTTTGACCCAATTTAGAGCAGTATTTAAGGGATTATCATAGACTTTTACCCTAGTTTTTACTCAGCTTCAGGCCTCCACTTTAGTTGCTATTATTTTCTCTACATCTCTCTTTTTTCTCTCTCTCTCTCTAAGGGTTCCATTGGTGAAGGTGTTTCATCTTGGAGGTTATGGCAATGATTGTTGCTATTATTTTCACGTTTCTTTTATTTTCATTGTTGTAATCCTTTAGAGATGGAGTAGATTTCTTTACTAGTGTAGGTATTTCCAGAGATTGGGATGACATTTGAGACCTTTGTTTATATTGAATGCATTGGTTTTCTTAATGTTCTAGTTTATTCCTTTAAATATTGTGGTGATTGCTATAATCTTTATTGGAATAACTAAATTGGCAATCATCGTTTAGGGAATCCCTTTGGGCATAAATTGATAGATATATTGGTTTATGTTTGAAGGAGAACATTAGAATTAACTTTCCAATTGGCGGTTAGGCTATAACAATTGGCTCACTAAATTGATGTGATTTCTAAATAAATTGGCGATCATTGTTTATTAGTTATTTGCATTGATCAAATTCTAGAGATCGATTGATCACTAGCAGAATTGTCGGAATTCATTACCAATAGCCACCAATGGGCTTAATGTTTGGTCAATGATAATTAATTTCCAATCCTAGGAATACCTTGCACTAGTGCCTTCTTCACTATTGCTATTATCTCATTGCTATTATCTTTTAATTTAAATTGATTGCTTTAATTCTCAAAACCCCTAAATCTTCCCGACTAAGTATTGAAGCCTCCTTGAGAGACGACCTAGGTTGTCCCCTTTACTACATTTTTGGTGCAACTTAGCACTTTATAAATTTTAATTTGTTTGTGAGTTGCAACAACTCGCATCACCCACCATCTTGCCACACCAGAGCTGGCCCGTTGGATTGGTTACCTTCTTCCCTCCTGGAGTGACAGGAGTAGAGAGTTACGACGGTTTAAGTGCCTGTGCATACTTATGGATAGGATAGCCTTCTTTTGCCTTTTTGATTTAGAGGTTATCTACCTAGGCTTACCCCAGGAGGAGAGCGGGAAGAGAGGTTTTGGTTATTAGCTTTTATTTTCATGATTTCAATGGATGACTGTACTTAACCTAACTTTTGTTGGTGGGTAGGATGCTATTCTATATATATGTATATTTTGATGTCCAAAGGAGAACAATTGATGTTAGTGATATATGAATCCATGATAATATGGTTAAGCTCATGATTTTATGGTATTGATATTGCAAGTATACTTGTAATATGTTTTGTTCCTTTCCCTTTGTATGTACGACAGGTGACGTATTCTTATTTAGAGCGCGGCTCGTTTTGTTTTAAGTTCAAAAAAAAATTTACCCATATTTTTGCTAAATATTTTATAAATCTTAAAGTTAAGAATTGGAACAAAAGAGTAATAACTGATAATTAACTTGAATGCTTACTAGGCGTTAGGTTAAATATTAGGATGTTACATACCATACATTAGAAAGCTCACTTACTGATACTGTGCGCTCTACAAGTAACAAAGGAAATTTTTAAAATTCAAATTTGAATTTGAAAAGTCAAAACCCAGTGATTGAACCTGCGTTTTATCTCTTTTGCCACCGTGGTCAACTACATCAGCTTCTAGAA
>JAMLFY010001510.1:0-12676 GCA_030441495.1 Dalbergia oliveri
CTAACGAAACCTAAACAATATTAGGCTCAAATTAAAGCTTATTAAATTCTAATTACTAATCTAGAGTCAAAATTATTTATTTAGATTGATTAGAACCTAAAATTGCTTAAAACACCCAAATTGCTTAGTAATTCACTTAAGCCCTTAATCGTAAATTCTCTAAATTAATGAATACCTTGCCTACACCTAAATAATACATGGAACACACAAAATCCTCTTCCACAAGGCTGTAATGGCTGAAATTATTGAGTAATAAGTCAGAAAATTATTACACAAAAATCCAAAGAATGAAAACAAAGAATCATGAAAACATGGAAACATGATTCCATGTTTTAAGCCACCAAACAAAATGATTTTTCTTCCTTATTTTTCTCTAATTTTTGGTCAGATTTCCTTCCTTCCTTTGTCCATTTATGAGCTGCAAAATCTCTATAAATAGGCATGCTTGAAGATAGTTTAGATGCTAGTTCATAACTTACACAAATTCTAGTTGCTAGGAGCACCAAAAGCTTCTCTTTCTTTTCTCTTGGCCGAATTCTCCCTTCACTTTTCAAGGATATTTTACTTCATTTCACTTTCAAGGAAACCAAGTTCTCTTCCTTTCTTTCAAATCAAATTAGGTAGGGAGGTGTTTTTAAGTTCATTTTATGCTAAGACAAGTTATGTTCTTAGCTCAAAAATGATGTTTTCATGAGCTTTCTTTTAAGTTTTCATTTCAGTTTCTTCTTCCTTCTTTTTAAAGTATTTCGGCCATATGGCCTAGCTTATGATGAGACCATGGTTTGATGATGAGATTCTTGAGTGTTGATTGCAAAGCTTTCACAAGTTAGATCTCTAAAACTTGAAGGTTTCACTAGTTTCCAAAGCTTCTAAAATTTCAGTTTTTCTTTCCTTATTTTCCTTTCATGGTTTCGGCCAAATGGCCTAGGAAGGAATGAAATGATGGCTTGATGATGAGGACCTTGAATATGGGTTGTAAATCCATTCAAGTTAGGCCTCTAAAGCTTGAACATTCCATTTAATGCAAAACTTTTAAAGAATAATTTTTTTATCTTGAGGTTTGAATATGAAATATGTATTTTTTTACTTTGTCTTGCTAAGATACATATATTGGGTTGAAATCATAATTCTCTTAAAGTCTTGAAGGAGCTCTAGTAAAGAGATCAAGTGAACTTGCATCCATGTTTAAGTTTATGTCTTGCACAACCATATTTATTTATATGTCATAACTAAATTCTCAAGAATAAATAAATGAACTTGCATATCTCATGTTTAAATTTCAAGCTTGCATTTCATGTTTAAATTTCAAGTTGTCACTTAATCTCTAAAGATAATAAAGAAGTTGCATCTCATGTTTATTTTATGCTCTCACTTTATTTTATAATGGCTAAAAGAATCAATGCATGGCATGTTTATTTTATGTCATCACCTAAAAATCCTAGAGCTCAAAGACTTGCCTATGAATCATAAGCGAAGAAATGAGATAATTGGAGTTAAAGAATTTATTCTTTAAGAAGTCTTGAGAATTGGAGCTTAAAAAAAAATGTAATTCTTGTCCCTCACGTTCTATGCGGACTAGGCGCTCCAAATTGCTTAGAGTTCTTCTTCCATTCTCCTTAGTTCCTATGCGTTCCGCGTCCAGTTTCTTGCATCATGTTTATATTACAAGTTCTTGCATCATGTTTAATTTTCAAGTCATCACCTTAAATCTTAAAGATAAAGAAATGGAATTGCATATCATGTTTATAATTCCAAGCTATCACCTTATAAAGATAAGATTAAAATAAGGTTGCATAGCATGGTAATAATTCTAAGATGTCACCTAAATCTCTAAAGCTCAAGACTTGCTCCTTTTATCTTAAGTGAAAGATTTAATTATGAACATTCTTTCAAGTTATAAATCGGTCCCATGGTTAAGTTAGGCCTAAAGTCCTATGACTTCTTTCAAGTTTAACAAAAAGAATTAGTTCTAAAAGAGTTTTAAAACTTTGTAAGAATTTTATGGGAAGCTAGTAATTTTATGTGTACTTAAAATGTGATTTGATGCTTATCAAGAATTTGGTGTCATTGATTGATTCCCTGGTTTGTATGTTATAGTTGCTGTTGCAAACAATGAAAACTTATGCATGAAATAAGGACATATTTGCTTCCTGGAAGAAAGTGTATTCCTCTAAGAGTGCAATTTGGAAAGATTCTGGCTAAGGAAAAATTTGGTATTTACAATCTCCATTGTGACCCACCTCTTCCTGGGAATCTAGATGCATGATTATAGTTGATATATATTATTCCAAGAAAGACTATAAATAAGAAAATGTTATGAATTATTATGAATGAAGAAGTTGTAATGCAAAGACTTATTAGTGACTTAAAATTTATAAGAAAATGATCCTTTGGACCCATCAAACTATAGGTGGTGAAAAGGTGATTCTTGCCCCTAGTCTGCTCTCAAAAGGGTAGAGTCAGGAATTTAACTTATCAAAAGGATAAGTATATGCTAGACGACTAGTAAGGTATGAGCTCATAACCTAGATTACTCCCAAAAGGGTGGAGTATAGGGTGGCCCAAGGAAAATAATGAGGATGATAAGATTTTAAAGTCACCTAAGGTACTAAAGAAATAAATTATGTGCACCATGTCCATGTGTAGCTATTATGATATTCTTGTGCATAACATACATGAGTTGATAATGAAATATGATGTTCTTCTATGCATGTTATATTAATGATGATGATGAGGAATATGATGTAATGATAAAAGAAAAGTTCATTATAAATATGACATGTTAAGATTATGATGCATTATAAGACGCATAATTAAAATTGGTCGAATCTCGGTAAAAGTATTTCTTCGAACTTAAAATTTAATCTTCGTATGTTCACTATTTTTATAATAACCCGAAGACTAGAGGGCTTTCATGATAAACAGATTGAAGGATCTACCCTCTGAGAATTCTTAGTAAGATTCTCACTCCCTTTCCTTTATTTCCATCATTGTCTTAGATTAGATGGCAACATTAGAACTGTTCGTTGATACCCCTACTGGGAATTCCACTATGATCCATGCATGATTCGTATCACTTTGAAGGAAGGTGCTCGGTTCGTGTTTTATTTCAGTAGGTAATCATTTGCACATCACTATCCCTAGTTATCGTTTTTCTCTTACTTCTCCTATGGCGATGAAATGGTTTTGGAACATGACTCCACTGATGAAAGAATGTTACGTTCTTATCCAACCCTCATCTCCTGTCCATGGTTTCCAGAGTATAATGCAAAACGGGGAATATACTGGAACTGATCCTTTAGAGAGGACCCTCCTCTCATGCTTATTACTAGAAGCTCTCTCCTACTCTCCCACGTGTAAGAGAAGGTGGAAAGACTTTAAGAGGAAGAGTTAGCAAGAAGATCGTCCATGCGGACCCAGCCTGGTGCATCTTCATGCCAGCTTTAGGAGGAACTTGGTAGATCGATCGGGTTTCTTCCAGGATTTCCAAGACGGTGGCCCTAGAGAGTTCTTAAGTAGTCTTAAGAGTGTTATACATCCAAGTTTAGAGTAGCCTTCATTTCAGCTTTAAGGTTATCTGAGTTTGGGGCATGAATTTCCTTATAAATAGTTTCCTTATGGTGTGAAGGTGTAAGATAAGGTTATTGTATATATGTTGTGATGTGCATTATGGATGTTATGTGATGGAGCCAATATGATATATTTAGATTTTAAATGTCTTATTTTACTCCTGCTTAATCATTTATGTTATGCGCGCTCACGATTTCAATTATGTTAAAAAAAAATAGCTAATAATTTCACTAAGTATTTTCAAAATATGATGAAAGAACCAAAGCAAAGAGTAAAGTCTAGTCATTAATCCAATTCAACCTAGGTGTATTGGTTAATTACTAGAGTGTTGCAATATAGGACTTGCATTTTGAAAGCAATTCTATGGGAAATTGTCTGTCTTTCTTGGGGGATTACATTATATCATCTGGAAATACTTCAGGATAATTCCTTACTCTAGTCACGATATTTGCTCAAAGTCTACATCATAGCTCAGAAAATATAACCTTTATTCTCACCTTACCATAGTCCATTTCCAAGCGTTATGTCCAGACTTATGGGTTTCTTCGATTCAATGGGAAAGGAAAGAAAGGTGATGGTTTTCTCATAGAGGTTAACAATACACGGTTGGCCTCAAGCCGATCCATGCCAAGAATCACATCTAAACTTTGCATGGGTAAGCAAATGAGATCTAAAACAAAGGATCTATTCTTTATAACAAAATTGCAATCTAGACAACATCTCCAAGTCCTAAGGGGTTTTAGGATCAGGTTAGAATAATAAGGTCAAAAGGAAGCTCGGGGTGGTGCAAGTTAAGGCTGTAACACGAGATAGGAAATAAAAGAATGGGAAGCGCAGAGTCATCCAGTACAATTAAGTTTTTCCATACATGTTACACTTACCTTCCAAAGATTTCTTGACTTCATCATTTTTTCAGCATTAACGTCAAAGCATTCCTTGATATTCCGGCTTGGGATTGAGACTGGCGGGTTCCTTCTCTATGCTCTGAGAGTAGTGGCTCGGCTTTCACAAGCGATAGCATACATTTGTTAAGGCTTCGACAGGGCATGCTCCCATGATTCTTGCCGCACTTGGACGAGTCCATGGATGGTGGAGACTTCTGGGATCCTCCTAGACCCCTTTGTGGTGCTTTACCCTTTGTTGTTGTTATTGTTGTTGTTGTGATTGTTGTTGGGCTTCTTGTTCTAGCGGTCCTGTTATAGCGATTGTTGTTGTTGTTAAGGACCTCCTTGTTGAAAGTTCCTTTGTGGACCTTGGGGTCTCGATTGAGGTGGGAATGGGGTCGTTCCTCTTAAAACATCAGCCTTGAGGTGTCAAGCTCCTGAGTAATTCTGGACTTTGAGGTGCTCAACTTTCTCTGCCCTTCTTCAATGATGCGGCATTTGTTAACTAGGGTAGAGAAATCCCTCATCTCCAAATGTACAACTGCCACATTAACTTCTACCTTTAAACATGACTCGTATTTAATGCATTTTCCAATACTCTGAGATACACATACATCCTGAGAACTTAATGAGTTCCTCAAAATCTTGGAAATGTCCTAGGGCTACATTCATGTTCCTGGACAGTGCATAAACTCAATGTCCTTGGCATTTTTGATTAACTTCTGGAAATACTTCTCATAAAAATGGACCTTAAATAGTTCCCGAATCAATGCCATGTCGGTCGCACTCTCAAGCCTGGGCACCTGTCCCACAAAAGTCGAGTCACACTTCAAGCATATGGGTAGCGAAAGTAACCTTCTGTCCTTCTAGAGCATGGGACTTGAGCAAAGACCTTCTCAATATTCCAATCCCATTCCTCTGCAACATTTGGATTGAGGGTCCTCTTGAAAGCTAAGGTTGCACTTCGAAACTCCCCAAAACGAGCATGTTCAAAATTCTCATGGCCTTGATTCGCATTAGCTGGCGATCTAATCCATCGATTCATCATCATTCCATTGTCCTTGCCACGCGAGCGAGTGCTCGAGGCGTCTTATTGTTCGTCGTTCTTATTTGCCGCGTTCCTCGTCTCTTGTCGACGTGCTATTGGTCCACTCCTGCGCCAAAACAGCAATCCTGAGGTGATTAGGCTCAACATTAGTGCAAATGACATAGTTCCATGGCACGTGCAACATCCAACTAGTCATACATCTCTAATCCTAAGCTCATCCTAATGATAAACATATACACATGACATTTCTAACGTATATGCTTTATAAGCATAAGCCGTCCAATCCTTACAACTTCAGATAAAAGCAAAGTACTCTCACAATACCAAAATGTAACACCCTAATAATTAACCCAATACACCTCCGGTATACTCGTTAAATTACTAGACTTTACTCTTGTTCAGTTCCTTAATCATGCTTTGAAAATACTTAGTGAAATTATGAGCCATTTTTTAAACATAATTGAAAACGTGAGCGCTTAACGTGAATGATTTAGCAAAATTTAAAAGACACATAGGAATTTACAAACATCACATCATAATATATTGGCTCCATAGTAAGCATCCATAATTACATATCATATAGATATTTTGCCTACCAACAGAATAAGACTAAGTGTAGGCAATCTAACAAAACATAAATAATATATGGATGGAAGGACATCCATTAATGGCACCTAGTAATAACACTCAGGGATAGGGATAGATACTGAAATATACGAGTGAAACTCAGGATCAAGTTCAACTACCCAAATGCAAGCCTCAATGTGATTGAACGCTTCCTTCTTATTTTCTAAAACGAGATGGAAAGAAAAATAGAGGGAGTGAGAAACTTTATAAAAGAATCTCAGTAGGGTACTCACCTCATGATGCATTGTGTCATCATCATCGTCCCCAGGAACTCGAGAGTTATTATGAAATAGTGAGCATGCTAAGATTGATTTATTAAGTAGAAAATATACTTCCAGAGGTTCGTGATTTAATCATGCGTCTTATAATGCATCATAAACTTAGCATGTCATGTTTATAATGAACTTTTCCTTTATACATATATTAACATCATAATATGCATAAAATGCTATTGCATAAAAAAACATCATATTTGATCATCATATCATAAATACTATGCATAGAAGAACATCATATTTCCCATCATCATCTCATAAAATGCTATGCAAGAAGAACATCATACCATAATAGCTATGCACAAGACATGGTGCACATATTTCATTCCTTTAGTTCTCTTAGGTGACTTAAAATCTTGTCATCATCATCATTATTTTCCTTGGGCCACCCTATACTCCACCCTTTGGGAGTAGTCTAGGTTATGACTCATACCTTACTAGTCGTCACTAGCATATACTTATCCCTTTTGATAAGTTAAAATCCGATTCTACCCTTTTGAGAGAGAACAAGGGGGCAAGAATCACACTTTCACCACCTATAGTCTGATGGGTCCAAAGGATCATTCCTCATAAGTTAAGTCACCATTAAGTCTTAGCATGTTATATCATAATCATCAAGATGCATGAACATTCTCATTGTTTGCAATAGCAATTATAACATGCAAGCCATGAAATCATTCAATAATATCAAATTCTTCATAGGCATTATCATCATCATATAACTGACATTCCAAAGCATCAAAAGATGTCATCTAAAATTTTCACTAAACTCCCTTAAATAACAGAACTCTAAAATTGGGTAACCTTAATTATCAAACTAATTACTTATGCATCTAAGGGATTTATTACCATCAATTATAAGCCTTAAGAACATTATTAGACTATATGGGGTAGCATCAACGTAAGTTGTTCTTAAGGTTTTAAGTGTGTAGAAGTTATGTTTTAAACCCTTTCTCGTTACCGGCTTTCCCTATGATGCTAAAATTAATTACTAAACCAATTATGAATCATTGTCCCTTATCTAAACATAATAATATCTGGTTCTTAAGGTCACTAAAGGCTCTTGGACAGAATGCATAAATTTCATTCTCTAAAGTTCTAGAAATCTTGCTTTTAGATTTTCTAGGAAGCTAGTTTTATCTTTAACATGCATACAAATAAACCATAATTATCACAACTTCAAACATATTAAATCATCATCATTTATTGGTACTAATCTCATATCAGAAGCCAAATCATGAACCTCATATAATTGTATAAAATCACATTTTAAGTGAACATAAAATATTAGTTTCCCGATAAATCCTTGCAAAGCTTTAAAACTCTTTTAGAAACTAATTCTTTTTGAAAGAATCTTCATAATTAAAATTCTCACTTAAGATAAAAGGAGCAAGTCTTGAGCTTAAGAGATTTATGTGATATCTTAGAATCATAAACATGCTATGCAACCTCATTTTAATCTTGTCATTATAAGGTGATAACTTGGAATTATAAACATGATATGCAAATCCATTTCTTTATCTTTAAGATTTAAGGTGATGACTTGAAAATTAAACATGATGCAAGAACTTGAAATATAAACATGATGCAAGAAGCTGGAAGGCGTAGTCCCAGGACAAGTGGAGGAGAAGAGAATCTTAAGAAACCAAAGCGGCGGTAATCCGCATGGACCGGTGAAGGGAGAAGAGAATTATTATTACATCTTTTTAAGCTCCAATCTCAAGACTTCTTAAAGAATCAATTCTTTAACTCCAATAATCTTATTTCTTTGCTTGTGATACTTGGGCAAGTCTTTGAGCTCTAGGATCTTTAGGTGATGACATAAAAATAAACATGTCATGCGTTGATTCTTTTAGCCATTATAAAATAAAGTGAGAGCATAAAATAAATATGAGATGCAACTTCTTTATTATCTTTAGAGATTAAGTGACAACTTGAAATATAAACATGAAATGCAAACTTGGAAATTTAAACATGAGTATGCAAGTTCATTTATTCATTCTTGAAATTTTAGTGATGACATAGAAAGTAAACATGATTATGCAAGGCATAAACTTAAACATGGATGCAAGTTCATTTGATTTCTTTACTAGAGCTCCTTCAAGACTTTATAGAAATACAAATTCAATATATATATCTTAGCAAGACAAAGTGAGAAATACATCTTTCAAGTTCTAAACTCAAGATCATAAAAACATCATAAAAATATTATTCTTTAAAGTTTTGCATCAAGTGGAACTTTCAAGCTTTAGAGGCCTAACTTGTGATGGATTCACAACCCACCTTCAAGGTCCTCATCATCAAGCCATCATCTTAGTCCCACCTAGGCCATATGGCCAAATTGGTTAAAGAAAAGGAAGAAGAAAACCAAATGGAAAAACTAGAGAAAATCCATGAAATCATCATTTTGAACCAAGAACAACACTTAGCAAAACATAGAAATAAACTTAAAAACAACTCCCTACCTAATCTGATTTGAAGGAAAGGAAGAGAACTTGGTTTCTTGGAGTGAAATGAAAGAAAATATTCTTGAAAACTTGAAGAAAGAATTTCAGCCAAGGGGGAAGAAAGAAAGAAAGCTTTTGGTGCTTAGAAAAACTAGAAGTTGTGTAATTTTTGAGCAAGCTCTAAGACTTCTAAGCATGCCTATTTATAGAGATTTCAAGCTCATAAATGGACAAGAGGAGGAGGAAAATCTGACCAAATTTGAGAGGAACAAGGAAGGAAAAATCATCTTGTTTGGTGGCTTAAAACATGGAATCATGTTTCATGTTCCTTGTTTTATGGTGATTTTTGGCATTATGTTTTAGTGCAATTTTTTGATGTATTATGGCTCATTATTTTCGTGCATTACAGCCTCATGGAAGAGGGTTTTGTGTGTTCCATGTATTATTTAGGTGTAGGCAAGGTATTCATGCAATTTAGAGAATTTACGGTTAAGGGCTTAGGTGAATTAGTAAGCAATTTGAGTGTTTTAAAGCAATTTTAGGTTCTAATCAATTTAAATAAATAATTTTGACTCTAGATTAATAATTAGAATTTAATAAGCTTTAATTTGAGCCTAATATTGCTTAGGTTTCGTTAGACAAATCAAAAATCTCAAAATTTGTAAAACTACAAGGGCAGGGGCAAAACAACATTACTTAAAAATTGCCCGAGACCACCCGAGCTTAACCAATGGTTAATCATGGCTTAAAAACACCTTTTAACACATTTTAGTGAGGTTCGGCTAAGTCGGCACGCAATCGGAGTTAAAACGGCCGCAAGGGCGTTTTGGTCATTTCGCGTCGGAGCTCAAAATTAGGATTCTTCTCCTCTATTAACACACATAACACAAACAATCCCTTATTAACATCAAAACATCCCCTTGAGGATGGGTGGGGCCCACGATCCTCATTTTCTGAGTAAAATAACCTCAGGGGCATTTTGGTCATTTTACACGTACAAGAAAATTGGGGTTTGCAATACTTGCACGAATTGCTCCTAACTTCTCTTCTAACGTTATATTCCTTTATTAAGGATTGTTTGGTCTCAAATTTTATATAATATTTACCTACGGTAATTCGGTAATTCCTAATGACAGTAAAAATTATAGTAAAAATTGGGGCGTACATAGTGAGCATAAACATTAGAGGAAATTATAGGCAATGATCCCTAAGGTGAATAAAAATCCATAATGAAAGATAGGATAATTAGAACATAAGTTTAAGCCCAAATTAAGGGACTGAAGCATAAGTAATATGATAGGAGGTATAATGAAGAGGTTAAGTGGGTATCCTCATGATGAATGTGAATGTGTTAATACCATGAATGAATTATAGGTGGATTTGTGACATGTGGTTATGATTGATGTGATAATACAGCATGCCATGGTTGAGAATACATATGAATATACGATGATAATTGAAATGAATGAACATGCCTACACGTTTGTAAAGATTCGATTGATTGAGATATTGAATGAGATGGCATCAGTTCAATAAGTTATGTGGCATGAGACTAGAATTTGAGGAAATTCGGTGTATGGAGGGTTTATCCTGGATTTCCATCAAATTTGAGGGACTCAAAAGTTCTGAAAAGAAAGATTTTTATGTGGACGGCTTTCAGGACGCATTACTAACTGCTACGGTGATAAGAAAGGAAACCCATGGAGATATGGTTGAGAGGCATGTCAAGGACAATGTTTAATTTGGTCTTAACAATGATGCGTCTTGGCGCGGATTCCTCTAAGTGAGGAGAAGGTAAAACAGTGAGGCATTGACATTAGCCTGCCAGAAGCGAACAAAGTAAAGCTGGTCTTAACCGGTTAATGCGTTTCGAAGAAGGTAAAAAGTCCCATGATGGGTGATTCCTCAGGTCCATACCGTACTTGCTAGAAAGTCGGTTTATTATTTTGTGATTATGATCCGCTTACTCAAAAAAGATAAGTAAGAACTAATGACAACTAGTTAATGTATGAGCTCATAGCCTAGTATCACGGGGTGGACCTTTTACATACCATCATGTAAGACTTGAGAAACGGAAAGATGTTGAAGTTTTTTGCTTATGAAAGAGAGAAGTTTATTATCAAGAAAGTACATGCCACTTGACTGAATTGACTATTCATGAGATGTTTTATACGGTTGTTGCATAAAGTATTGCATGCATCATGTTATTCCTATAGTTTCATCCATGCGTTAAGATTCATCGTGAAACAGACTTTTGGATAAACATTTATAAAAGGCAAGTAATGAGGCTCCGTGTTCAACCTTTTATAATAAACTCAAGGTTCCTTGGGGCGTAAACGGATGACACTCAGATAGAGGATTTCCTGTAAGATTCTTTAGATTTACTTACCCGCCTTTTCTTTGTTTCTCTTCCGTACGTCTCCAACCACGAATGGTGTAATCTGTGATCTTTGTTTAAACAGAATATAAGAGGTGCATATGACAATCCGGTATTTACGTCTTACCGCTTGAAAGTCCTTGTCCATGCACATTTTTGCGTTCTATGGAACAGGATTTCATTACCCGGTATTGAGCTTGTTTCACCTTGACCTTGTTCCTAGGCGATGATTTGATCTCGGAGAGCGCGACCATAGATGGGCTGAACCATGATGCTTGACCTTCCGTCTTCGGCGGTGATGACTACCCAGGAGTGCGTTCCTGCCAGAGGCACTAGAGCCGGTGGTAAAGGATCCACTCTAGTCCCTTTAAAGGTCTGCCCCTATAGTTCCCATGGACATCGGGAAAGTGCAGGTCAATGGATGCAAGGTGACACAATAGAAGCTAGCTTGACGCCCGAGATGCGCCCACGTCAAAGAGGTCATGTCGTAGCCATTCCCATTTGGCGCACCAAGGAGCTAGCACGTTCATTGGGTATGTACCTTTAAAGGACGAGGAGACGCGTCTCATGAGTAGTTGGGGGAGGGGGTAGCTATGGCTGGGATCGATCTTTTGGGGCTTTCCATGTAACTTCCAGATTTCTCCTCGTAGAGTTGGAATAAGGGAAGATGCCCTGAGGTCATTTTTCCGGAATTAAAGGGCAGTTTACAGGAACAACCTGAATGGGTCAACTGAATGTTGAGAGGGGATTACAATTGTATGAATGATTTTTGAGGTGAAAATCTCGTTATTAAACTTTCGCTCAAAATGACCAAAATACCCTATCTGTCTCTAACGCCCCAATTTCTCCCGTTAGAGTACAAATGACCGAAATGCCCTGAGGTCATTTTTACAGAAATTGGGGACAGCTGCCCCGGCAACCCTCGAGTGGGTCAACTCGATGTTTGAAGGGATTATGTTATGGATGATATGGAGGAGAAACCTCGTTCTGAACTTTCGGCTCAAAATGACCAAATACCCTGCTCTGTATACATGGTAAAAGGTGTTGAGCCCAAACTTTTCAGGAAGTTTAGAATGATGTTTATGAGCCATGTTTGATGTTTAGTTGAGAACAAAGGTCATGGGCAATGTATAGTAAGCCTAATGACAATTAAGCAAACCTAAGCAATATTAGGCTCTAATCGAAGATTAATTTATTTCGATAATTAATCTAGAGTCAAAATGATTTATTAAGGTTAATTAGAACCTAAGATTGCTTGGATAAACGCTAATTGCATTCTTTTAATTCAAGATTCCTAGTCATGGAATCTTGAATAGTGTTTTCTCTCCAATTCCTTAAATTTAGAATTGAGCTATACCTCATTTGACCAAAAGAATTATTTTAAATTACTAACCTAATAAGATTACCCTCCTAATCAAGTCTTGAACCACCTTAATTAACCATTTTCT
>JAMLFY010001511.1:0-12657 GCA_030441495.1 Dalbergia oliveri
AGCCGACTGAAATGTAAAATTGGCGTCTGAGGCCGACTGAAATGAAATTGGCAAATAAGACATCCTTTTTCTTTTCAGATTATGTGCAAAAGTCATGAATTTATCATCCATTTTCAGTTTATTTCAAACACATTCTTGAAAAACTAACGGTAACTAAATTGAGCAAACCTCGAGGAAAACTTTAACCGATCAAACTCGTAATTCCCGCACTGGATTTTCTAGTATGCATAAGGTTTTCCTTTCTTCTGCGACCTTGCTCACCTCTTCCCATTCTCCTTCTTCTCTCTTTCCCTTTTTAGCATGGTGATTACTTTTCCATGAAGCCTACTTGAAGCTTCTAAATTCTCTTTGTGTGAGATTAGTCATTGATGTGTTGTTATTAGGTTATCGATTTACACTTAAATTTATACTTACTCAAGACATCATAAATAAACATGCATGCAAAGGAAAAGTGGAAGGATTAACTGAATGAAGATTTTTATTGCTCGATGTATTTGGACGACAATAACGCAACATGTTTCAAAAGGAAACAAAATTGCATGAAAAACTGGATTGCTAAAAGCATGAAATTTTGCCCAAGTTCTGGTTCTTAGTAACTTATTCAATTGATTTCTTGCAGCAAATCAATGTCACAACCATTGTCTCCTCAATCTTCTCATTTCTTGATCCCCAAAAATTGCCAAGTTTCAGTCTTGGTTTGCTTGGCTCACAGGACATGTTCAACAGGAATTTGCCCAAGTGTGAGTTGCTTAAGATGATGCCTATTATTTGCTCTAATTTTTGCCTAGGCCGCCCTTTCAGGTTTTCGACCTAGCGAGCTTTTTCTTTTTATTTTTCTTCCTTTTTGTTTTGCCCTAATTTTTGCTTAGGCCGCTCTTTCGAGTTTTCGACCTAACGGGCTTCTTCCGCATCTTTTTAAGCATAAAACCTTTTGACTGCATCGGTGTTGATTGGTTTAGGCAATTCTCTTCCATCCATGTCTTGCAAAATCAATGCCCCGCCTGAGAGCGCTTGCTTGATAACGTAGGGACCCTCATAACTCGGAGCCCATTTTCCCCTTGCATCCTCTTGATTTGGGAGAATTTTCTTAGAACCAGATCTCCTGGATAAAAATCTCTAGGACGAACTTTCTTGTTAAAAGCTTTAGCCATTCTACTTTGGTACAATTGGCCATGACAAATGGTGGTCTTTTCTCTTCAATCATGTTCAATTTCATATCGAGCCTTCACCCAATCAGATTCTTCCAATTCTGCCTCCATCAGAACCCTTAATGACGGGATTTCCACTTCTATGGGGGATACAGCTTCCATTCCATACACCAATGAGAAGGGAGTTGCCCTGTGCTTGATCGTATGTTGGTGCGATATGCATGTAGTGCATATGGAAGTATTTGTGCCAGTCTTTATAGTTCACCACCATTTTGGCGATAATTTTCTTGACATTTTTATTTGCGGCCTCAGGGCGCCATTCATCTGCGGCCTATAAGGAGCAGTTGTGGTGCTTGATTTTGAAAGTCTCGAAAAATTTTTGAACTTCAGCACCATTGAGGTTAGGGGCATTGTCTGTGATGATCCTTCTGGGATCCCATATCTCAGATAATGTCCTTTTTGATGAATCTAAGAAACACTTTCTGCGTGATCCTGGCATACGAAGGCTTCCACCCACTTAGTGAAATAGTCTATCGCTACCAAAATGAAACGATGACCATTGGATGCCTTGGGATTAATTGGGCCGATGACGTCCATGCCCCACATCGAGAAAGGCCAGGGAGATACCATGCTATGTAATGTAACTGGAGCATTGACTCGGTCTGCGTATATTTGGCACTTGTGGCACTTCAAACATAGTTGATACAATCGCTTTCCATGGTGGACCAATAATAACCACTCCTTAGGATTTTGCGTGCCATCATGTGTCCATTGGCATGGGTTCCACAAATCCCTTCGTGGACTTCAACCATGATTATTCGAGCTTCATGAGCATCTACACATCTAGGAGAGTAGTATCATGATTCCTCTTATAAAGGACGTCACCATTAGGAAAAAGGACATGGCCAGGTCGATTGTTTTCTTGTTCACCTCATTTGCCCCAATTGGGTATTCTCCCTTTTGAATATCCTGCTTGATGTCATGATACAGGGCTGGCCGTCCGACTCAATCTCCACACTACCACAATATGCCGGTTCACCTTGCATCTCTACATGGATAGGTTGGACATCGGTGTGGACTTCCAATTTAGTCATTACAGCCAAAGTTGCCAATGCGTCCGCAAATTGGTTCTTGTCTCGAGTTAAGTGAGAGAACGATATATCATCAAAGTGCTCAACTAATCGAGACAAGTACTTCTGATAAGGTACCAATTTTGGATCCTTTGTTTGCCATTGTCCGTTAACTTGGTAGATAATGAGTGCCGAATCTCCAAAGACTTTTAATTCTTTGATTCCCAAGTCAATTGCAACCTGCAGACCATTCGCACATGCTTCATATTCTGCGATGTTGTTGGTACATTCAAAATCTAGTTTGATGGAAATTGGGTCCTGCTTCCGGCTGGTGACACCTCCAGCTCCTACTCCACATCCGTTCATGTTGACAGGCTCCATCAAAATACATCTTCCACATATTCTCCTCTTCTTCATCTTCTCCTTCCACTCCAGCACCTCGCTCTCAGGGAATTCAGCCATGGTAGGTTGTGCATCCTCCAAAGGGTTTTCAGCTAAATGATCAGCAATTGCACCTCCCTTGACAGACTTTTGGGTCACATACTTGATATCAAATTCTGACAATATCACTTGCCACTTCGACATTCTCAATGACACATGAGGACTATCAAATATGTATTTTAGTGGATCCATTCGAGAGATTAGCCAAGTAGTGTAGTATAACATGTCCTGTCTCAGCCTTTTGGAAGCCCACACTAATGCACAACAGGTCTTTTCAATGGTCAAGTAGGATTCACAGTCATTAAGCTTCTTGCTCAGATAGTAAATGGCATGTTCCTTCTTCCAACTCGTCATCCTGTCCCAACATTGCCCCGTTGACGCGGGCAATACCGTGAGGTACAATATTAAAGGACGACCCGGCGTAGGCGGATCAAACTGGAGGTTTCATTAAATAAGCCTTTATTTTGTCAAAGGCCTCTTGGCATTCTTCATTCCATTCTCCCTAATGCTTTCGTAACAGCTTGAATATGGGCTCGCAAGTGCTAGTTAAGTTGGCAATAAATCTAGCAATGTAGTTGAGTCTCCCAAGAAAACTTCTCACTTCCCGTTTGGAGGAGCTGGCATCTCTTGTATCGCCTTCACCTTGTCGGGGTCCACCTTTATCCCTTCTGCTAACAATGAATCCGAGTAATTTCCCTGTAGAAGCTCCAAAGATGCACTTATTTGGGTTCAGCCCAGCTTGTATTTCTGAGCCTTTCGAATAACCTTCTCAGGATTGCCACGTGACTTTCTCCCTCTTTAGACTTGGCGACCATATCATCTACGTACACTTCAATCTCCTTATGCATCATATCATGGAACAATGCGACCATGGCACGTTGGTAGGTGGCACCGGCATTCTTCAATCCGAATGGCATGACTGTATAGCAAAATGTTCCCCACGGAGTTATGAAAGTAGTTTTTCCTTTATCATGAATGTCCATCGGGATCTGATTATATCCGAGTACCCGTCCATGAATGAAAAACGGTGACTCCAGCGGTATTATCCACCAAGACATCGATGTGAGGGAGAGGAAAATCATCCTTTGGGCTAGCTTTGTTTAGATCCGATAATCCACGCACATTCTCACTTTTCCATCCTTCTTGGGTACGGGCACAATGTTAGCCACCCAGTCAGTGTGTCTTGATACCTCCAGAAATCCAGCTTCTAGTTGTTTAGTCACTTCTTCTTTTATTTTCAACGACATGTCAGGTCGCATTCTTCTCAACTTTTGCTTTTCGGCTAAGCTTCTGGATACAAAGGGATCTTATGCGAAGCTATTTGGATCTAAACCCGGCATATCATGATAGGTCCATGCAAAGACATCCAGATATTCTTCAACAGTGCAATCATTTCTACGCGTTCTGGGTTTTCTACTATTTTCAGCTCTTTTCTCTCTTCTTCAGTGCCCATGTTAATCAATTCAATCACTTCATTGTCTAAGTCAAATCCCTTTTTCTGTATTCTCCAGATTAGAAAATTGCCCAACAATTTCTTCATCCTCCTTAGATTCATGGTTGTCACAATCGAATCCAAGCAAGAGAATCAATTGATAGGCTTCCAAAGTCCATTTCATGTGGCAAAATTTCTATAGCATTTAGATTCCTGGAAAGCAATTATGGTGGATTGGAATGCTAAAATATATAGTGGGTAAGCAATGTGGAAAAATTCAAATGCATGGGCTAAGAAAATAAAGATAAAAATAAAAAGAACGGAAGGAGAATAGAAGACACAAAGAACTGTAAAAGATGAGTAGGATAATAAAGAAAAACATGCAAGTTTTATTCAACTGATGTCTTTAAGTAGCATAAATAACAGCATAAACAGTCTTTACAACACAGACAATTACTTTGCAGCAATAACATCAATCACTGGTTCATTGTCCAGTTCATCAGTACTTCATCATCATTGGCAGCATAAACCTTGTTGCTTTCTTCAGTTGTCTCCATATCCAAGGTATTGATGGTGAGACGGCAAGAGGAACGAACTTTTCCAGCTATAATCACCTCAGCTGGACCTGGAAATGTCTCCTTCAGGTGAGGGATTTGTCTTACTTTCTTCTTATCATTCTCATGTTGGAGGGTCATGGCACTCATCTCCTTTGATAATGTTGCATCATATCCCAAGCCAAATCGGTTGGGTTTCTTGGAGTCGGTATAGGCATTCTGATACCTTGCAGTTGTGACCCCAACCCTTTACCCTGTAAATATCCGTTCTTAGCCATGATATGAGCCACTATTTGATTAACATTTTGCATTGTGGATCCACTGCACTCATGTTTAGGCTTCACCAACTCCAGGCTGTGCCACAAATTATCGTCTATTGGCTCAACATTCTCCACATATGGTAGTGAGACTGGTTTGGACACAATGATGTCCCTTTCTCCATGGATTGTCACGACTGATCCATTCTCAATATATTTGACCTTTTGATGCAAGGTTGAAGGGACAGCACCAATATCATTGATCCATGGTCTTCCTAATAGCATATTGTAATCTGAGCCAATCTCCATCACCTGGAATAACACTTCTGATTTGCTTGGTCCAATCTCTAGTGGCAACACCACCTCCCCCAAAATGCTTTTCCTAGCCCCATCAAAAGCCTTCACCACCATCACCTGGGGTGATATATCATCCATACTCATCGATAGTTGTTTCAAGGTTGACATGGTAATACATTTAACCCTGATCCTCCGTCAATAAGGACTCTAGGCACTATGTGGCCTTTGCATTTAAGGGTTATATGTAATGCTTGTGGGTTAGCCCGTGACACCACTTCTTCATCTAAGAATGTGATCATATTGACACGTTTCACTGGATCCACCATATTTACCATATTCTCCAATGAAGTGCCGGGCTTGACATAGGCTTCCTTTAAAACCTTTAATCCTGCCTTTTGATGAGACTCAGACGCAGGATTAGCGACAGAAGATATTCCTGGAGTCTTCTTTAATTGTTCCAAATATCGTACTCACTCTGTTTCATGATTTTAAGGAATTCTTCCTCTTCCTCTTCTTCCTTTTCTTCTCTCTGACATCTCCTTCGTCCACGAATTTTCCTTTTTCTAGCTCTTTGGGTCCGTACACCCTTCCGCTTCTTGTTATTCCTTTCACCTCCATGATATTAGTCGCCTCCTCACTTGTTTGAGCCTTTGAAATTTCCCCTTCATCACTTTTCATCTCAACCTTGGTTTCATAGCTCCAAGGTACAGCATGTGTGTCCTCATACACAAAAGGTGTTGGTTTCTTCATAGTGATCACTACCTTCTCCGGCTTCGGTGTCTGATTCAGCGGGCTCGAAGCACAAAACGCTCGATCACATTTACTTCCTCGAGGAAGTTCGGCCTCCTTCTTGCCTGAATCACACCCATGTTGAGTAATTTCTGAACTCGAACTTTAAAATCCCAACAACTTTCTATATCATGACCGAAACCTCAGAGTGGTACATACAGTTTGACTTCATATCATTCTTCTCATTCTTTTCATTGCAAAAGCAGGTATCGTATGCGTAGCCAGTTTCTTTTAAACCAAAGAAAATTTTCTCCATGGGTGTTCTAAGACTCAACACTTTCTTAATCCAGGGTTCCTCCATTTCCAAGGCATTTATCCGACTTCCTCCTTCATGGTTCGGAATGGATTATTGACAATGTCTGGTTTTGACTCTTCTTGAAAGTCTAATCTCCCGCAAGCAATTAGCTTTCTCACGGCTGTCTTAAAGCCTTCACAATCTTCGATAGAATGCCCTGTTATATCCATATGATATTTGCAAGTTAAGCTCGGGTTATACCAAGCTGGGTATGGTGGTTCCAATGGGCGCACGGGATATGCCTAGAGTCAGGTGAGCATTAACTAGCCGTTGAAAAAGGTCAGCATTTGAGATGGATAGTTTGGGAAAGGTGGTAAGTTTGGGAATCGAGAACGACTTTGGTTTTGGGTATTAGGCCGTGGTGGTGTGGTATTTGGGTAATTCTGGATGTATGGTTGGGTTATAAGTGTATGTTGGACGAACTGGTTGGTATGGGCGTATATGAATGTTATTGACTTGGGGTTGGGGGTATGGCATTGTATTTGCAGTTGGAGTGGCTTGGTATAATGGGTAAGGAGGGATTGATGGTATTTGGGTTCTTGGGTGTGTCGAGGCATATCCTGGCATGAAAGATTGACCTTGCACATAATTGACTTCTGCCTCCTTTTTCTAGGCGGGAACCCTCTTTTTACTTCCTCATGGCTCATAGGAAGTTTCCGGCTTAGCCAGGCTCTCAATCCTTTCTCCAGCTGTTCTGAGCTAGAGAAATCCTTGTATGCGGCTCCTGCCATTGCCCCGATATAAGGGATCCTAAAGTTCCCAAAAAGTATGAACACATTTCAGCTGGGATGAGTGGTGGCTGAACTTGAGCGCTAAGGCTCTCCACCTTTGGGCGTAATGCTTAAATGGTTCATCCTTCTTCTTCTGCATTGAGCTTAATTGTTCTCGAGTAGGTGCCACTTCGAGATTGAATTTGTATTGACTCATAAACAGATCGGCCAATTCTCTCCAAGCTCGTGACTCTCGAATGGTCCAGCTGAATGTACCAGTCCAAGGCAGGTCAAGTTAAACTTTCATGGAAAAAGCTAACAAGGAACCTTTCATCTTTGGACCATATTGCCATCTTAGTCCAGTAGCTCTTCAAGTGGAACAACGGGTTACCGGTCCCATCATACTTTGAGAAGTCAGGGACCTTGAAGTCTTTGGGAACTATCAGGTCTATGGGAGCGCACAGTTGCTCAATCTCCACACCGCCATAGGAGCTAGGACCTTGGATAGCTTTAATCTGTTCTTGTATTTTCTTCATCCACTCTTCTTTGAATCTGTCTTTCTCCACCTCTGAATGGTTCCCTAAGAAAGGTGATTGTTTTTGAACAACAACACGGGATGGTTCCCAAATAGGGGTAACGTGTCCGTGCTCTTCAACATGTGCATTTTCTACGGCATGATAACCTTCTCCAACAGGAATCACTATTGGCATCGTCGGTGGTGGTTGAGAGTTACCTGACATTCCGCCAATGTCATTCATCCCTTGGGTGATGTTTAGAGCTGCGTCTGATACCATAGGTATGGTTACCATTGCAGCACTTGGTTGTACACTCACTGGCATACCAACCTGTCCGATTTTGGTATGCTCCCAATAAATCTAGTGACTCTTTCATGGCTAATATCATTTCTTCTATCCTTGTTTGATTATTCGACATTTCGTTCAATTTTCCTCTCAGTGCATCAACCTCCATGCTTAGATTCCTTCCGATTCAACATGAGTTGCATCGAATGAGCCTTTCCTGGATCAGCATTACCTCCTCCATTTTGGTCCGCGCTCTAGTATTGTGGACACGAGTTTGATCGATATCTCTTCCTTGGGCGCCCAATGGTTACAAATCTTCACACTATCAAAATGTTAACAACATTCAACAGGTTAAAATTTTTTATTATAACTATATGCAGAAGAACAAATGAACAATAGTCATCAAAGGTTCTTTGTCGACACTAGGATGCCCCGCACCCGTTCTTATGGGCATATCACCCTATAAGTCAAGGTGCGGTTAATAGCGGCTCTTTAGGGAGAATCCGCTCCTCTATAGATGCTATCTAATGAACACTAGCAATGCAGTTCTTCTTTTCTATATGATTGAGTTTCTCACATTCTTGCGCAAGGATAAACAATCTCAAAGCAAAAATGTGATTGATCACTTTCTAGGGGAACATTTGATCCTTCATAGAAAGCATCGAGCGTACTATAGACAATTAGTAACTTGTAGAAGAGGCACAAATATTAAAATTTCATTTACTTCTAGTGAAATTCTGAGTACAAATCATTTCAGAATACATCATACACTAACGGACAGAGAAAACAACTACATCAACAGGACCTTCCTTCATGAAACTACATCAGAAGCTTCATCTTCTTTCTTTTGAGACCTCTGGCAATGTTTTCGCATGAATCCATGAATTCTGTCACTTCTTGAGGTAACTTGAATGGTGGCATCTTACCAATTTGTTCACTTGCCTTTGCAAAGCGATGGACAAAGTTTGGGATGTAATGACTCAATTCACCAGCTAATTTCCCATACTTTTCCTTCCATTCGAGGGCCTTTTCTCTCCATGATTTTCCAAATTCGGTCGCATCAACAAATAAGTCATGATCCTGGTTTGCCGATGTCCACCCCGAATGGCATCATGTTTGGTCTGTGCCAACATTGTTGACAAGTGTTCTACTTGCGCTTCCAGTTCTTTTTCTTGTCCTTCTCTTTGCTGATCTCCATTTTCAGGCTCCAAATGCTTTTATCTCTATTGCTGACTTCTTGTTCTACCCTTTTTACCGTGCGACTCTTTTTATTAATCTCCTCTTTTAACTTGTTTCTTTCTTTTTCAAACATATGAAGTCTTCCTTCCAGCTCTTGAATCTTGGCCAAATGGGTAATCGGAACCTTTTCTTTGCCTTTCTTGGATCTTGTGATAGCACATTCATCTTTTAAGGCTTCAACTTCCTTAGCCATTTTCTCACACCGACTTTGAAGAATGGTATTTTCAGATCAGATGCCTCCTTTTTCTCTTCCAAGAATCGCATTTGTGCCTTCATTATTTCTATTTGGGAGGTGAATTGTGTTGTTTCTAGGGTTTCCACGGGAGGTATTGCTTGGAATGCTCTTTGGGATATTATTTTCCCAACTCTTGCATGCCTCCATTCTCTATTCTTGAGAAGAGGTTAGCCGCTGTTCCAGAGCTCTTTTTCCTAGGACCTTGATGTCATCCCATGCCATTTTAATCTTCTTTTCTTGTTCCATGGTGCTTTTATCTTTCTGATATAGGAAGCTAAACCCCTCAAGTTGCTTTTCTTGTGGTTTTGTTTGGGTCCAATGAAGTTGTCTAAGCACCAATGCAGGTGTGTAGGAGATACATCCCCTTGGACCCATCAAAGGAACATTGTGAAAGTCACCGCAACTATATATAACGCTTTCTCCATGGTACCAAGGGCAAACCCATTTGAAAGAATTTGATTGGATTTCTGAGAACTCTTTTTCCATGCCAGTGCCTCTTGATGACTTATCTGCACATGATGGAAGCTTCCTAAAGGATCAGGAAAGAGGCCCATGCGATTATTGGCATATGTGTGAGTCATGAACCAAACGTATAACATTTGCGAACAACATCGCAACCTGCCACCATTTTCTGGAGGCAAACTCCCAAGGAAAGAAAGGTATCTGCCAATATAGGAATAGGATTCATGCCTTGTGTCTCAAACTTGAAAAATACATCCATGGCGGCCTGGTCAACAACATCTGGTGTGAATGGAAATAGGACTAATCCATAAACGTTAGTGCCAACGTTCGATTGAAGAAGTCCCAATTTCCTTGTTGGGCCAAGGTTTGCAGATGAGTTTCAAGAAAATTCCTCTTGATTCCTTGAGTGGATCCCCTCACTTCCATTTCCATCTGATTTACTTCAACTCCAATTATTTTGGCAATCTTTTCTTCCTGACATAATGCCCTTGATAGAGATACACACCAGATTTGTCTCGAATTGGTAGTCTATCATGACCGAATACTCTTCTATGGTTGGTGTCGTATCAAAATCAGGTAACTCAAAACGCAAATAGAAGAGTTCCAAACTCAGAGAGCACTCAATGCTGTTACTTCTCCTGGGATAAGTAGCAAATCCAATATACGCCCATATGCGTGTCTGAAAGAGATTCGGACTTCACGAGGCATCAACTGAATTATTTCTTTCACATTCTCAAGCTCATTCCTGGTCACTGTAACTTTGATGTTCCTTCTCCAATTATGTGCATTGCTAGTGTTCATTTGTATTGCTTCCATATTGCTTTGAACTGATGATGACTATTAACAATCAAAGATCACACTGTGGGAAATAAAAAATGAATGAATAAGATTAACAGATGGAAAGAAAGGACAGAAAAATGCATGCTCTTATCGAGAATATAAGATGCTTCCTTAAGAACATGATAACACACAAACCTATCAAATTTTTCTTATCAGAAAGTAAATTATGGAAAGAATATGATGTGATGAATGCATGTGATAGTGTTTTGATGCAACATTAACTATTTAAAATAAAGCATAAAGAAGTGCAAAGTAAAGGATGAAAGAAGCATGCTCCCTTTGTCCTAACGGGTAAAACTTTAATGGATGGGAAGTTCTAAGGCCAAGAACCTGATTTGGGTGGTTGCTAAGTTCAACTATGCGTGCACACATTCATGGTGGATCTAGACTTCTAACTGTCATGGTCCCAAATTGCCCCTATCCATAGGACAGAGATCAAACCTTCGAACCAACCATAAGTAGGGATGAACCCTCTCAATATGATTGACCCATAAAGCCGTAACAATCTGAGTGGTATCCCAACAACTATCAAGTGAGCATGAAGCCCCTCATGACAATGTCAAGAAACCCCCTATCCTTGGTTCGCACAGGCTCGGGTATAGAGCCCAACAAGTGTGTGAGATAAGTGATTGTGAAGTGTGTGCAGGGAGCATACAAACCTTTCAATCCTAACACTACATGCACTCCTGCAAAACAAAATACAAACAACAAATATATACAGAACAATAATGGTCGTCTACCCTAAGGTTTATACATAAAGAATATTAAACTTCTAAGAAAGGAAAAACATGTACAAAATAAAATAGGAAAGGAAAACAGAAATGAATGGCTATATTTAATTTGCACAATTAACTAAAACAGGCCTAACTCTCTTCCTAAGTCCCAAGTGGAGTCGCCATCTGTCGCGGGATCGCGACGGACGGCGAAAAATTTATTTAAAAATTGGGAGTCGCCACCAAGTTTATTTGAGTTGGGAAAAACATGGAAAAACCCATTTATTAAAAAAAGTGGTCTTTGAAACCAATTTGAGTTCGGAGTCGGTTATGCATAGGGAAGGGTAAGAATTTACGCACCCTAATACACCGTCTTCGACGGTACCTTTCATTAATTGTGCAAATTAAATAATAACCCTTTTCTAAATAAATAAATAGGTGAATAACAGAAAAAACATATTTACAATTTAAACAAAACAATTTAAGGAAAATTAATTTTGACTTGACAGGGGCGCCTGCTCCTACGTACCCTCTGGTGCAATGAGAAACTCAAAGTCACGTAGTTCTATAAAAATGATTGTGTTTAATGGATTTTAATTATAGAAAAGAAAGGATAAGTTGATTGATTTTAATTTGAAAAAAATTTTGATTGTCAAATTGTTTGAAATGGAAATCCACTTGTGCACAAGATTCAAGAGCACTAGGCTACTCAATAAATCCTTATAATTCAACGTATATGAAGGAGGAATCCACCTCTCAATCACAACTATTAATCATTGTGCAGATAAAATATTTTTATTTTATTTTTATCATTTTTTATATTTTTACTATTTTATTTATTTTATTTTATTTTTTTTAGTAGTCCTAAAAGTTAAGCCAAATAAAATAAAAAGAACAAAATCTAAATTTACAAAAAGAAACAAGCACAAAAAAAAGAAAAACCTAAGATGCTACAAAATGTAGCCCAAGCAAAGAAAAAAAAAAAACTTGACTAAGAGACATAGACCCTCAAACCCATCAACAACGAAAGGCCCACGGTTCCAGCACATTATCCTACGTGACAAAAAACTTGACCAAAAAATAGCTAGATCTAATCCTTGTTGAATGTGAATATGAAAACAAAGACCAAATTAAGGCAAAGATGTGAGCATACCGCGGAGGTGGAGCAGGAAGAGATCGCGCGATGACGGGGCACGGTGCTTGCTCGACGAACGAGGCGAAGGTGGCGGAGGTGCGGCGGTGGGGCGGAAAGCATGGGGCGGGCGAGCTCGCGCGCGGTGCTGTTGGGCGGAGGCGCGGCGGTCGATGGTCGCGGTGCCTGGTTCCGGTGTTTCGTGTTGGTTGGCTCGACGTCGCGATCGCGGTGGGAGCTGGG
>JAMLFY010001512.1:0-12646 GCA_030441495.1 Dalbergia oliveri
TAGGTAAATATTATATAAAATTTGAGACCAAAAATCCTTAATAAAGGAATATAACGTTAGAAGAGAAGTTAGGAGCAATTCGTGCAAGTATTGCAAACCCCAAATTTCTGTACGTGTAAAATGACCAAAATGCCCTGAGGTTATTTTCTAGGAAAATGAGGAATGGGCCCCACCCATCCTCAAGGGGATGTTTTGATGTTAATAAGGGATTGTTTGTGTTATGAGTGTTAATAGAGGAGATGTCAATTTTGAGTTTCGACAGCGAAATGACCAAAACGCCCATGCGGTTGTTTTAACCCGATTTGCGTGCCGCTAGAGCCCGAACCTCACTAAAATGTGTTAAAAGGTGTTTTTAAGCCATGATTAACCATTGGTTAAGCTTCAGTAGTCTCGGGCAATTTTTAAGTAAAATGAAGGTTTCCCAGTCTCTTATAGGTTTTTAAATTTTGAGATTTTCGATTCGTCTAACGAAACCTAAGCAATATTAGGCTCAAATTAAAGCTTATTAAATTCTAATTATTAATCTAGAGTCAAAATTATTTATTTTAGATTGATTAGAACCTAAAATTGCTTAAAACACCCAAATTGCTTAGTAATTCACTTAAACCCTTAACCGTAAATTCTCTAAATTGCATGAATACCTTGCCTACACCTAAAAAATACATGGAACACACAAAATCCTCTTCCACAAGGCTGTAATGCACGAAATTATTGAGTAATAAGTCAGAAAATTATTACACAAAAATCCAAAGAATGAAAACAAAGAATCATGAAAACATGGAAACATGATTCCATGTTTTAAGCCACCAAACAAAATGATTTTTCTTCCTTATTTTTTTTCTCTAATTTTTGGTCAGATTTCTTTCCTTCCTTTGTCCATTTATGAGCTGCAAAATCTCTATAAATAGGCATGCTTGAAGATAGTTTAGATGCTTAGTTCATAACTTACACAAATTCTAGTTTTAGGAGCACCAAAAGCTCTCATTTCCTCCTCCTCTTGGCTGAATTCTTTCTTCAAGTTTTCAAGAATATTCTTTTCATTTCACTCAAGGAAACCAAGTTCTCTTTTCCTTCAAATCAGATTAGGTAGGGAGTTGTTTTTAAGTTTATTTCTATGCTTTGCTAAGTGTTGTTCTTGGTTCAAAATGATGATTTCATGGATTTTCTCTAGTTTTTCCATTTGGTTTTCTTCTTCCTTTTCTTTGAACAATTCAGCCATATGGCCTAGGTGGGACTAAGATGATGGCTTGATGATGAGGACCTTGAGGGTGGGTTGTGAATCCATCACAAGTTAGGCCTCTAAAGCTTGAAAGTTCCACTTGATGCAAAACTTTAAAGAATAATATTTTTATGATGTTTTTATGATCTTGAGTTTAGAACTTGAAAGATGTATTTTTCACTTTGTCTTGCTAAGATATATTGGGTTGAATTTATATTTCTCTAAAGTCTTGGAAGATCAGTAAAGAAATAAAATGAACTTGCATCCATGTTTAAGTTTATGCCTTGCATAACCATGTTTATTTCTATGTCATCACTAAATTCTCAAGAATGAATAAATGAACTTGCATATTCATGTTTAAATTTCCAAGCTTGCATTTCATGTTTAAATTTCAAGTTGTCACTTAATCTCTAAAGATAATAAAGAAGTTGCATCTCATGTTTATTTTATGCTCTCACTTTATTTTATAATGGCTAAAAGAGTCAATGCATGGCATGTTTATTTTATGTCATCACCTAAAAATCCTAGAGCTCAAAGACTTGCTTATGAATCATAAGCGAAGAATGAGATAATTGGAGTTAAAGAATTTATTCTTTAAGAAGTCTAGAATTGGAGCTTAAAAAAAATGTAATTCTCATCTCCCTCACAATCCTATGTGCGGACTACGGGCTAGGATTACTTAAGATTCTCTTCTACCTCTCCTATGGGATTACCGCTAGTTTCTTGCATCATGTTTATATTACAAGTTCTTGCATCATGTTTAATTTTCAAGTTATCACCTTAAATCTTAAAGATAAAGAAATTGAATTGCATATCATGTTTATAATTCCAAGCTATCACCTTATAAAGATAAGATTAAAATAAGGTTGCATAGCATGGTAATAATTCAAAGATGTCACCTAAATCTCTAAAGCTCAAGACTTGCTCCTTTTATCTTAAGTGAAAGATTTAATTATGAACATTCTTTCAAGTTATAAATCGGTCCCATGGTTAATTTAGGCCTAAAGTCCTATGACTTCTTTCAAGTTTAACAAAAGGAATTAGTTTTAAAAGAGTTTTAAAACTTTGTAAGAATTTTATGGGAAGCTAGTAATTTATGTGTACTTAAAATGTGATTTGATGCTTATTAAGAATTTGGTGTCATTGATTGCTTCCCTGGTTTGTATGTTATAGTTGTTGTTGCAAACAATGAAAACTTATGCATGAAATAAAGACATATTTATGTTCCTGGAAGAAAGTGTATTATTGTAAGAGTGCAATTTGGAAAGATTCTGGCTAAGGAAAAATTTGGTATTTAAGCGTGTCCATTGTGACCCACCTCTCTTTCCTGGGAATCTCCAGATGCATGATTATAGTTGGTATATATATTTCGGCATAAGACTAAAATGAGAAAATGTTATGATGATTATGAATGAAGAATTGTATTATGATATAACATGCAAAGACTTAAAGGTGACTCAAAATATATGAGAAAATGATCCTTTGGACCCAATCAAACTATGGCGGTGAAAAGGTGATTCTTGCCTAGTCTGTTCTCTCAAAAGGGTAGAGGCAAATTTTACTTATCAAAAGGGATAAGTATATGTAGTAACGACTAGCAAGGTATGAGCTCATAACCTAGATTACTCCCAAAAGGGTGGAGTATAGGGTGGCCAGGAAAATGATGATGAAAGTAACTTTAAGTCACCTAAGAAACTAAGTAAATGCATTATGTGAATATGATGTTCTGCTATGCATAGTATTTATGAGATGATGATGAGAAATATGATATTCTCTATGCATAGTATTATGAAATGATGATGAGGAATATGATGTGATTTTATGCATAACTATGTTATTATATATGAAAGGAAAAGTTCATTATAAACATGACATGCTAAGTTTATGATGCATTATAAGACGCATGATTAAAGGGACGAACCTCGGTAAAGTATATTTTCGAACTTAATAAATCAATCTTAGCATGCTCACTATTTCATAATAACCCAAGGTTCCTGGGGACGATGATGATGACACAATGCATCATGAGGTGAGTACCTGAGATTCTTTATAAGTTTCTCACTCCCTCTATTTCTTTCATCTCGTCTTCAAAAAAGGAAGCGTTCGTGAATCACATTGAGGTTCAGCTGGGTCCTGAACTTGATCCTGCTATTTCACTCATATATTTAGATATCTATCCCTATCCCTTAAGTGTTATTACTAGGTGCCATTAATGGATGTCCTTCCATCCATATATTATTTATGTTTCTTAGATTGCCTACACTTAGTCTTATTCTTTGGTAGGCAAAATATCTATATGATATGTAATTATGGATGCCTATGATGGAGCCAATATATTATGATGTGATGTTTGTAAATTCCTATGTGTCTTAATTTTGCTAAATCATTCACGTTAAGCGCTCACGTTTTCAATTATGTTTAAAAAAAAAAATGGCTCGTAATTTCACTAAGTATTTTCAAAGCATGATTAAGGACTGAAGCAAAGAGTAAAGTCTAGTAATTAATCAAATCCTCCTAGGTGTATTGGGTTAATTATTAGGGTGTTACATTTTGGTATAAGAGGTTCGGTCTCACGAGCCTGAAGATTGGGACTGGCTATGTTCTAAAGCATAATACGTTAGTAATGTCATGTGTAGATGTTTATCATTAGGATGAGTTTGAGGATTAGAAATACATGACTCCTATGTTGAAAGTGCCATGGTAACTTGCTCACTTTGCATGGAATATTGGGCCTGATCACCTTCAGTGTTCCTTTTTGTGTGTATAGGGACCAATGGCACGACGACAACGGACAGAGCGCAACAGAATAACCAAGATAATGAGAAAGCTGAAGCACTTCGCGGCGTAGCAAGGACCATGAGAATGATGATGGAACGGATGGGTCAGAATCGTCAAGCTAATATAAATCAAGGACATGAAATTCCGAACATCTCGTTCGGGAAATTTCGATAAGGCGAATCCACCTGTTTCAAGGGGACCCTAAATCCTAATGTAGCAGATGAATGGATTCGAAATATTGAAAGGTCTTTGCTAGTTCCATGTTCAGGAGCGAGAGGTCACTTTTGCCACCCATGCTTGAGGGTGATGCCGCTTCTGGTGGGCTGGTGTTCGAAGACTCCTGAAGGCACGGAAGTGGACATTGATTGGGAATTATTCAAGGTCCATTTTACGAGAAGTATTTTTAGGAGTCGGTAGAAATGCTAAGGACATTGAATTCATGCAACTTGTCCAGGGGAATATGAATGTGGCTCAATATCCTGCAGAATTTGAGGAACTCATTAAGTTCTCAGGATGTACCAAGGTAACCCTGATGATAATTGGAAATGCATTAAATACGAGTAAGGGTTAAAGGCAGAACTTAATGTGGAGGTTGCGCACTTGGAAAAGGATTTCTCTACCTTAGTCAACAAATGCCGCATCATTGAAGAAGGAGAAGCTGGGTACTTCAAACCTGAGAATATCATCAAAAAGCTGACACCTCAAGGTCAACAGTTCAAGAGGCAAAATCGACCTCCATTCCCACCTCAATCGAGACCCCAAGGTCCACAAAGGAACTTTCAACAAGGAAGGCCGAACAACAACAACAACTATAACGCAACCGCTACAACAACAACCCAACAACAATCACAACAACAACAATAACAACAACAAGGGAAAGCACCACAAAGGGTCCAGCGGCACCTCCACGACCAATCCATCCATGGAATGTCCAAGTGCGGCAAGAATCATGGGAGCATGCCATGGAGGAACAAATGTATGCTCCGGAGTGGAAAACAGGTCATTACTCAGGAGAATGCAGAAAGGAACCCGCAACCCCCAATCCCAAGCCAGGAATACCAAGGAAGGGTATTCACCGTTAATCCTGAAGAAATGACAAAGTCACGAAATCTCGTGGAAGGTAAGTGTAATATGTATGGTAGAAACTTAATTGTCCTATATATTCTTGGCGCTTCCCATTCTTTATCTCCCACTCGTGTTAAAACCCTTAACTTGCATATAATTGAGCTTCCTTTTGACCTTATTGTTTCTACCCTCCTGGAAAACCCGTAGGACTTGTAAATGTTGTTTAGATCCATTTTGTTATTAAGAATAGATCATTTGTTTTAGATCTCATTTGCTTACCCATGCAAGGTTTAGATGTGATTCTTGGCATGGATTGGCTTGAAGCCCGTGTCGTTAAGCTGCTATGAGAAAACCATTACTTTTCTTCCTGTTCCCATTAGACCTAAGAAACCCATAAGTCTTACATAACATCTGAGAATGGATGGGTAAGGGTGAGAGTAAAGGTTATATTTTCCTAGCCGCTAGTGATGTAGACTTTGAGCAAAGTGATGAGATACGGATAGTAAGGAATTATCCGAAGTATTTCAGATGAGATCCAGAGTTTCCCTAAGATAGAGTTTTCCATAGAATTGCTTCAGATCCAGGTTCCATATCCATAGCCCCATGCAATGCCCCAGAGTTGACAGAGTTAAAAGCTCAATTGGAAGATTTATTGAGAAAAAGTTTGTTAGGCCTAGTGCATCACCTTGGAGCCCTTGTGTTGTTTGTGAATGATGGGAGTATGAGGATGTGTGTTGACTATAGGCAATTGAATAAAGTGACAGTGAAGAACAAATACCCTTTGCCTAGGATAGATGACTTGATGGATAGCTTAAAGGCAGCAGTGTTTTCTAAGATTGATTTGAGGTAGGTTACCACAAATTAGGGTGAGAGATGAAGATATACCAAAAACGGCCTTTCGTCCGATGGCCATTTGAGTTTGCAGTAATGTCCTTTGGATTAACCAATGCTCCGGCAATTTTATGGATTACATGAATAGGATCTTTAGACCTTATTTAGATGATCAGTTTTGTTGTCTTTATAGATGACATTCTCATCTACTCTAAGACCCACGAGGAGCATGAATGCCACCTAACCATAGTGGAAATCCTAAAGGAAAAGAAACTATATGCCAAGCTTTCTAAGTGTGAAATTCTGGTTGGATGAGGTGAAATTTTTAGGGCATGTAGTGTCTAAGAGAGAATTGCCTAGATCCTATAAGGTGAAATGGTCGTAACTGACAAAACCAACCGTGACTGAAGTAAGGAGTTTTTTGGGTTTAAGGGTTATTATCGGTTTATCAAGGGATTTTCCAGACCCTACCTCTGACCAAGCTGACTAGGAAGAATACCCTTCATGGACCCAGGAGTGTGAAAAGAGCTTTCAAGCTAAAACACAAGCTAACCTCAACCCCTCTTTAGTGTTACCAACCCCAATGCCTTCGAAGTATCCTGTGATGCTTCGAGGAAGGTTTGGGTTGTGTCCTGATAGGATAGGCAAGTGGTGGCCTATGCATCGAGGCAACTCAAGCCACATGAGGCAAATTACCCACCCATGACCTTGAGTTAGCCGCTCGTGTTTGCTCTAAAATTTGGAGACACCATTTATACGGAGTGAGGTTTGATGTCCGATCACAAGAGTTTGAAATATCTCTTTGATCAAAAAGAGCTAAACATGAGGCAAAGAAGGTGGATGGAGTTTTTAAAAGATTATGATTTCGGGTTAAACTATATCAGGTAAAGCAAATGTTGTAGCTGATGCCCTAGTAGGAAATCCTTACAAGTGTCCCTTTGATGGTGAAGGAGGTTGAGTTAATTGAGCAGTTAGAGACCTAAACCTAGGAATGACCTTGACCACTAAGGGCATAAGAGCTTGTCACCTTAGTGTGACGAGTGAATTCAAGGAAAGAATTGCTCAAGGCCAAAGGAAAGATACAAAATTTCAGAGACCTTGAGGCGGTAAGAGCTGATAAGTTGAAAGGTTTTACCCAAGGGAATGATAGTTTATGGAGGTTTGAAGGTCGTATATGTGTACCTGCTAGTGGTGACCTCAGAAAGGATATTTTGGAGGAAGCCCATAAGAGTCATTTCACCCTCCATCCTGGTGCCACCAAGATGTATCAAGATTTGAGGAAGATGTTCTGGTGGCATGGATTGAAAAGGATGTGTGCACATGGGTGAATAAATGCTTGGTATGTCAAAAGGTGAAGATTGACACAAAGACCCTCTGGAATGTTGCAACCCCTATCAATCCCCGAATGGAAGTGGGATAGTATCTCCATGGATTTTGTAACTCAACTCCAAGACCCAAGCGAATCATGACGCCATTTGGGTAATAGTGGATCGGTTGACTAATCAGCCCACTTTACCTATTAAGGTGACTTATTCCTTGGATAGGTTAGCACGATATATATTAAGATAGTAAGATTACATGGAGTCCGTCGACGATAATCTCGGTGGGGATTCACGTGAGTCACGAATTTTGGGGAGCCTTTAGAAGGCGTTTGGTTGAAGGTATGTCTGACCCGGCTTATCACCCGGAATGGTAAATCTGAAAGAACTATCCAAACTTTGGAAGACATGTTGAGGGCATGTGTTTTGGATCAAAGAGGGAGTTGGGATAAGTACCTCCATTGATTGAATTTGCATATAACAACGGTTATCATGCAAGTATCGGTATGGCACCATACGAGGCCCTCTATGGACGGAAGTGTCAATCACCTCTATGTTGGTATGAGCCCGGAGAGCAAAGTCTACTTGGACAGGATATGTGAGGAAACGACGGAACAAATCAAGAAGATTAGGGATAAGATCTCCTCTAAAGTCGAAGAAAAACTATGCGACAAGCGGCGAAAGCTAGATTTTCAAGAAGGGGACCATGTGTTGAATCACCCCCGCAGGCATAGGCCGAGCAATGAAAGTAAAGAAATTGAGCCCAAGATTTCTTGGTCCGTTGAAATCCTTAGCAAAATAGGATATAGCCTAGTATAGCCGGAGTCTCTCCAACCTTCATGATGTTTTCCATGTCTCCAGTTAAGGAAATATCATCTGACCCAAGTCATGTACTAGAGCCAGAACATGTACAATTAAGAGATGACCTAACGTTTAACTTACCACCCACGGAATCGTTCGGAGAAGTTAAGCAATTAAGAAACAACGCTGTAACCCTAGTCAAAGTAGCATGGGGACGAGGTGAAACGGAAGAATTTACATGGAAGCTGGAATAGACATGCAAGCACAATACCAGGAGCTATTCTCAGTAACGATTTCGAGGGCGAAATTCTTTTTAAAGGGGAGTAATGTAACGCCCCATTTTTTATTGTAATTTTTACTGTCATTAGGAATTACCGAATTACGTAGGTAAATATTATATAAAATTTGAGACCAAACAATCCTTAATAAAGGAATATAACGTTAGAAGAGAAGTTAGGAGCAATTCGTGCAAGTATTGCAAACCCCAAATTTCTGTACGTGTAAAATGACCAAAATGCCCTGAGGTTATTTTCTCAGAAAATGAGGTGTGGGCCCCACATCCTCAAGGGGATGTTTTGATGTTAATAAGGGATTGTTTGTGTTATGTGTGTTAATAGAGGAGAAGAATCCAATTTTGAGTTTCGACGCGAAAATGACCAAAACGCCCTACGGTTGTTTAACCCAATTGCGTGCCGCTAGCCGAACCTCACTAAAATGTGTTAAAAGGTGTTTTTAAGCCATGATTAACCATTGGTTAAGCTGGGTGGTCTCGGGCAATTTTTAGTAAAATGACCGTTTTGCCCCTCTCTTGTCAGTTTTGCAATTTTGAGATTTTGATTCGTCTAACGAAACCTAAGCAATATTAGGCTCAAATTAAAGCTTATTAAATTCTAATTATTAATCTAGAGTCAAAATTATTTATTTAGATTGATTAGAACCTAAAATTGCTTAAAACACCCAAATTGCTTAGTAATTCACTTAAACCCTTAACCGTAAATTCTCTAAATTGCATGAATACCTTGCCTACACCTAAAAAATACATGGAACACACAAAATCCTCTTCCACAAGGCTGTAATGCACGAAATTATTGAGTAATAAGTCAGAAAATTATTACACAAAAATCCAAAGAATGAAAACAAAGAATCATGAAAACATGGAAACATGATTCCATGTTTTAAGCCACCAAACAAAATGATTTTTCTTCCTTATTTTTTTCTCTAATTTTTGGTCAGATTTCTTCCTTCCTTTGTCCATTTATGAGCTGCAAAATCTCTATAAATAGGCATGCTTGAAGATAGTTTAGATGCTTAGTTCATAACTTACACAAATTCTAGTTTTAGGAGCACCAAAAGCTCTCATTTCCTCCTCCTCTTGGCTGAATTCTTTCTTCAAGTTTTCAAGAATATTCTTTCATTTCACTCAAGGAAACCAAGTTCTCTTCCTTTCCTTCAAATCAGATTAGGTAGGGAGTTGTTTTTAGTTTATTTCTATGCTTTGCTAAGTGTTGTTCTTGGTTCAAAATGATGATTTCATGGATTTTCTCTAGTTTTTCCATTTGGTTTTCTTCTTCCTTTTTCTTTGAACAATTCAGCCATATGGCCTAGGTGGGACTAAGATGATGGCTTGATGATGAGGACCTTGAGGGTGGGTTGTGAATCCATCACAAGTTAGGCCTCTAAAGCTTGAAAGTTCCACTTGATGCAAAACTTTAAAGAATAATATTTTTATGATGTTTTTATGATCTTGAGTTTAGAACTTGAAAGATGTATTTTTCACTTTGTCTTGCTAAGATATATTGGGTTGAATTTATATTTCTCTAAAGTCTTGGAGGAGCTCTAGTAAAGAAATAAAATGAACTTGCATCCATGTTTAAGTTTATGCCTTGCATAACCATGTTTACTTTCTATGTCATCACTAAATTCTCAAGAATGAATAAATGAACTTGCATATTCATGTTTAAATTTCCAAGCTTGCATTTCATGTTTAAATTTCAAGTTGTCACTTAATCTCTAAAGATAATAAAGAAGTTGCATCTCATGTTTATTTTATGCTCTCACTTTATTTTATAATGGCTAAAAATCAATGCATGGCATGTTTATTTTATGTCATCACCTAAAAATCCTAGAGCTCAAAGACTTGCTTATGAATCATAAGCGAAGAAATGAGATAATTGGAGTTAAAGAATTTATTCTTTAAGAAGTCTTGAGAATTGGAGCTTAAAAAAAAATGTAATTCTCATCTCCCTCACCGGTCCTGTGCGGACTCCGCGGCTAGATTGCTTAAGTCTCTTCTCCTCTTAATTCCTATGCGGATTCCACGCTCCAAGTTTCTTGCATCATGTTTATATTACAAGTTCTTGCATCATGTTTAATTTTCAAGTTATCACCTTAAATCTTAAAGATAAAGAAATGGAATTGCATATCATGTTTATAATTCCAAGCTATCACCTTATAAAGATAAGATTAAAATAAGGTTGCATAGCATGGTAATAATTCAAAGATGTCACCTAAATCTCTAAAGCTCAAGACTTGCTCCTTTTATCTTAAGTGAAAGATTTAATTATGAACATTCTTTCAAGTTATAAATCGGTCCCATGGTTAATTAGGCCTAAAGTCCTATGACTTCTTTCAAGTTTAACAAAAGGAATTAGTTTTAAAAGAGTTTTAAAACTTTGTAAGAATTTTATGGGAAGCTAGTAATTTATGTGTACTTAAAATGTGATTTGATGCTTATTAAGAATTTGGTGTCATTGATTGCTTCCCTGGTTTGTATGTTATAGTTGTTGTTGCAAACAATGAAAACTTATGCATGAAATAAAGACATATTCTGTTCCTGGAAGAAAGTGTATTCCTGTAAGAGTGCAATTTGGAAAGATTCTGGCTAAGGAAAGATTTGGTATTTAAGCGTGTCCATTGTGACCCACCTCTCTTTCCTGGGAATCTCCAGATGCATGATTATAGTTGGTATATATTATTCGGCATAAGACTATAAATGAGAAAATGTTATGATGATTATGAATGAAGAATTGTATTATGATATAACATGCAAAGACTTAAAGGTGACTCAAAATATATGAGAAAATGATCCTTTGGACCCATCAAACTATAGGCGGTGAAAAGGTGATTCTTGCCCCCTAGTCTGTTCTCTCAAAAGGGTAGAGACGGAATTTTTACTTATCAAAAGGGATAAGTATGCTGGTGACGACTAGCAAGGTATGAGCTCATAACCTAGATTACTCCCAAAAGGGTGGAGTATAGGGTGGCCCAGGAAAATGATGATGAAAGTAACTTTAAGTCACCTAAGAAACTAAGTAAATGCATTATGTGAATATGATGTTCTGCTATGCATAGTATTTATGAGATGATGATGAGAAATATGATATTCTGCTATGCATAGTATTATGAAATGATGATGAGGAATATGATGTGATTTTATGCATAACTATGTTATTATATATGAAAGGAAAAGTTCATTATAAACATGACATGCTAAGTTTATGATGCATTATAAGACGCATGATTAAAACCGACGAACCTCGGTAAAGTATATTTTCGAACTTAATAAATCAATCTTAGCATGCTCACTATTTCATAATAACCCAAGGTTCCTGGGGACGATGATGATGACACAATGCATCATGAGGTGAGTACCCTCCTGAGATTCTTTTTATAAGTTTCTCACTCCCTCTATTTTTCTTTCCATCTCGTCTTCAGAAAATAGAAGGAAGCGTTCGTGAATCACATTGAGGTATCACGGTAGTGAACTTGAATCCTGCTAGTTTCACTCGTATATTTCAGATATCTATCCCTATCCCTGGAGTGTTATTACTAGGTGCCATTAATGGATGTCCTTCCATCCATATATTATTTATGTTTTATTAGATTGCCTACACTTAGTCTTATTCTGTTGGTAGGCAAAATATCTATATGATATGTAATTATGGATGCTGTATGATGGAGCCAATATATTATGATGTGATGTTTGTAAATTCCTATGTGTCTTTTAAATTTTGCTAAATCATTCACGTAAGCGGGCTCACGTTTTCAATTATGTTTAAAAAAAAATGGCTCGTAATTTCACTAAGTATTTTCAAAGCATGATTAAGGAACTGAAGCAAAGAGTAAAGTCTAGTAATTAATCAAATCCTGCCTAGGTGTATTGGGTTAATTATTAGGGTGTTACATGAGCCTTAGGCAAAGAGGAACTTAGAAAGGGTAAAGATGGAGATTCTAGGACCCAATAACCATAAAGCAAAAATTCTGCCCAAAGTAATTAGAGCTGTTTGGTTATGTTATAAATGATAAACTTAGGGAAATTGTAGGTAATGATCCCTTAGGTGTTATAAAAATTCATAATGAAGGTTAGGATAATTGGAACACAAGTTTGAGCCCGTAAGGCCAAAGCATATGACACCATGAGATAGGAGGTGTAATGTGAGCATGATCGAGTGGACATACTCATAATGATGTGAATATATTAGTATCATGAGCATGAGACTATATGCGTATTTGTGGCATCTTGATGTGACGAATGTGGTATGTCATGTTTGAGATGCATGAAATTACGAGTATGAATGAGTTAGTAGAACATGCTCTTGCAAATTAGAGATCTTTTTAATTGAGAAAGTTTCAT
>JAMLFY010001513.1:0-12644 GCA_030441495.1 Dalbergia oliveri
GAAGGCCATGGATTGACGCATACTTGAGCCCAAGATCACAATCTCAATACTTAGGAGAGAAAGCATCAAGACCACTTTTTGTTGACAAAACTATGTTTTTGGTCGATACAGAACTATGGGTCAACCACTCTTTTTTAAGTCTGGAGATTGGGCTTTAATAACACTGGACCTGAGCTCCAACTATGGGCCTGCTGTATCATTTTGAGTCCATATTTGTTGGCCTTGTATTGTTGTGCCGTTTTCTCTGAGTTTTAATGACTAAAAAAAGTGGATTGGATCTTCTTCTTCTTCTTCTTCTTCTTCTTTATCATGACTGAATCTTCTTTATCCCTCCCATACTCGCAGTCTCATCTTATCCCAAGAAATCGGTTTATTCTCAGACCAAAAAAAAAAAAAACCAGAAGAGATCTTTTTATACTGACAAAAAAAAGGATAATATTTTTGTTAAAAACTTTCCGATGGATTTGTTTTTATTTACCACTATATATCAAAATCCAACAAAAAAAATTATATAGCAAAACAAAAAGAACCTTGCACAAGTAGAATTTGAGAAATAGTCGAACCAAAATGAATTATGAGGTATATTTGAGTCCTTTATAGAATAATGTTATATTGTTAAGAGAAAATTGATAAAATTTAGGATAAATTACACTCACCTCCCTTGTTTGAAAAACAACTCATCCTCTTATTTGTCCACCTTAACACTTACACCCTATGCTTATCAAATTTTAAGTATTTATATTAGGTTTCTCTCTCATTCAATAATGTTAATAAACTTAACAGAATGACATTTTTATATTAAATGTTTTTAATTAATAAAATTATAAAAAATATATATATCCACTGTTAAGTTTAGGATATTTTTATAATTTTATTAATTAAAATAGTTAATATCACAAAAATATCATTCTGTTAAGTTTATTATCAGTGTTATGAATGAAGAGTGAACTGAATATAAATACTTAAAATTTGATAATAAGGTGGGTGTCAGGTGGCAAATAGAAGGGTGTGAGTTGATTTTCACAGCTTCAGGGAGGTGAGTGTAATTTACCCTTAAAATTTATGATTGAGAATAACAACAATTATTAGACCTACTTATTCAAATGTCAGCATGCATGTCACTTTATTCCAACAAATAAATTCAGACATTTTTTACTAAAAAATTAGGTTTGACTCATCACTTTCCTACTTTTTAAGTGTATCGTCTTATTTCTTAAAAAGCTACATTCATTAATTAAAAAAGGGTTATAGACGTGATATAAAAAGTTGTCATATTAAGAGAGTATTTGCTACATGTTGGCATGAACTCAAGTTTAGATTTAGTGATGTCAAAATGGGTTGCCGCAGGTTGATATGCCAAAACTATTTTTTTTTGGTGGACTGGGTTAAATTTTTGAACTCGTTAAAATATTTAAGCTTGCTTAACCCACGGTTTAGAGTTTGGGGTAGGCCTAACCCATAGGCCAAGCCTTTTTTAAAAAAAATCAAAATTTATTGGTTATTAAATATTAATTCTTATTATCCAAATCCAAAGAACATATAGAAAACAAAGCCCATATATTAAAGAAGACCATCAGACAAGCCCAAAACCAAATTTAAGAAGCTTCTGACAAAAAAAAAAACTTGTTTTTGGAAAAAAAAAAGAAGGTGAAAAACACGTTACTACTTACTACAATATCAATATACACTTGACAATATCAGTGAGCAAAGGTTAAAACTAAAAACTAAAAATCACATTTCACACAAGAAAAAGTAAAAACCAAGGGTAAGTTCTAGAAGAACCATCACACACTCTCCCTAGGGTTCATAGCTCACGATTAAAGCAATAGTGGCGTGGCGATCACTTCGTGACCAGTCCAACGGCATTGTAGAAGGTGGGCCAGATTGCGTGGTCGCGTTAACCTAGACTTTGGTTTGTTGGCTAGTGTCGCTTCACACTCATGGTGGTCTAAACTCTGGAGGACGTTCTTCTTCTCGTTGCGTGGTGGGCTAAGGGCTAAGGCTTCTTCTTTCAGTCCAAAGCTAAGCTCGTCGCATTATAACATCCTGCTTTATGGATTAACGTCCTACCACAAACCAATACGGGTCTTTCAGCGCACTTTACCCTTACTACGCTTCCTGGAAAACTTCCCAGGACAATCCCAAAATTACCCAAGTCAAGCACACTTAACTATAGAGTTCTTCGTGATGAGCTCCGAAGAAAGATGCATCTTTGTGGCATAGTAGTACCAATCAATTCATATAAGTCCTCCTTAACTGTATAGTCTCATACCTATCCAACTCAAGACCCCTCTCATTCAGGTGTGTAATCGGTTCATTCATGTACTCCTCTGCTTGAGGCAGGGTCTCTGTCGTGCTTTCTCCCGCGATCACTCCACTCGTCCCCCGTTACATGCCCACCAACTTCCGCTTGGTTCGTCCCGAACCACATCGTACTAGGAGAGGTGTAGGCTCTAATACCATTTACATCCCGTTATTTTATGGATTGACGTTGACAAACCAACACGGGTCTTTCAGTTGCTTTGTCCTCACTCACACGCTTCTTGGAAAAACTTCCCAGAGGTCACTCATTCCAAAATTACCCCAAGTCAAGCATGTTTAACAGGAGAGTTCTTCGTGATGGGCTACCGAAAAGAAAGATGCATCTTTGTGGCATAGGTAGTACCAATCAATTCATATAAGCCTTCCTTAACTATATAGTCTCATACATATACAGACTCAGATTCCTCTCATTTGGTTGTATAATTAGTTCATTCATGTACCCTCCGCTTGAAGGCAGGAGCTCCTTATTTGTGCCTTCTCGCCTTGGCAATCACTCTCCGTCCTCGTCCCGAGCGTTACACGCATCATGGCCGCAACAGCTTTGGCGGCGGCATCTTGTGTTGTGACTCTGTGGTATGGAGGTATTATTTTTTTTTGTTTCTTTATTCCTTTAATTTGAGGATGAGAAGTTAGATTAAAGGAAAAATGTGAGTTTTAATTTCGTAGTTTCTAAACTTGTGGAATCACTTGATGAAGGTTTTTTTTTTCATTTCTTTGTTTGCACAAGTGATGTGATGACAGAATATTGACATTTTTTCATAGCATTATTGGTGAAATGTTTTTTTTTTTGTAACTTGATTTGCAGTGATTTGTCATTTGTTTTGTAACAAGTTTTTTTTCTAATTTTTTAAATTTTTGACAGGTTAGGGTCGTCCCCAAAATGGGTTGGACTACTTTCCATTTTATTTTAGGTGTTTTATTTTCGTTTCTGCAGGATGAGCTGACCCATTTTGACATCTCTTAGATTGTGGTAACTTGTCATTCAAGATGTAACTAACACATTCTAATGCGGCAAATTTAGATGTCATTATTGTAAAACTACCAAATATGTCCTGAAATCACAACAGGCCATATGCTCAATCTTTAAAACGTTATTGTTGTTTAGGTATATCCAAAGTATCATTTCTCATCATTAAACCATTTGAATTACAAAAAACGTATGGAAGAAAAGCGACTATCAAATGTTAAAAGCTCATTTGACACACTTGATAGAATAAGGGTCAATAATATAAGATTTGATAAAATAAAATCATAAGATAAGGTCTAATAGTATAAGATCTGATAAATTTTTAATACTATGATGTTTGGTGTAACATTGTATAAGATATTTTATTTTATATTCTATAATATTATAATTTATTTACTAATAGTTTTAATATTATAAATAAATGCTAAATAAAATAAAATAATAATAAAATAAGAAATGTTTATTAATTTTTCAAATATAATTTTTAAATACTATGTTTATGTAAATATTAATGAATTAAAATTTAATTTATATTAAATGTCATTATTATCTCAATATATGATAAATATATATTATTTCAATAAATTATATAAACATAAATATACTCTTTTGTATATTTAAATATTTTTATTTTTAATCATAATTATTTAAATTTTAATTTAAATTAAATATTAAACCAAAATACTTTTGTTATTCATCCTTGATTTTATAAATTACATATCATTTATTATTTATTTAAAATATTTAATTTTTATTAAATATTTTTATTTATTAATTATTAATTATAATTATTTTTATTTTATATATATATATATATATCTAAATTGATATCATATATTATTTTTTAATAATATTTAGGGTTTATGAAATATTTTTTTAAGAATTATTTATTTAAATAATTTTATTTATTATTTATTTATTTAAATTTTATTTTATTTTAATAAAAATTAAAAATAAAAGGTGATCTTATACGTTATGAGCAATTAGACCTAAAGTTCTTCATGCTATATTAAGTTATACAAATCGTTCTGACGTATAAGGGGGAATTTAATGTTGATTTTGTTTTTCTATAATTTGAATCCAAATAGGGTATTTCCCTATTTACAATTATGTTTTAAAGTAATGGACATAACATATAGAATTAACTTATACTATAATAGTCTAATACATACATACCAAACACACCCTAACTGTACTTACTAAGCTAGGTGTTGTAATGGGTATGTGTATGATTAGGCCTAGTAGCCCAATTAATAGATTGAGACTTAGTTAAGTGAAGAATTGTAAATATACATGTTAGGATTGCGATTCAGAGGACGAAACCTTTTATCCAAAATGGTATCTATTTCTTTGTTCCAATTATTTATTGGCACACATGAAATATATGTATTGTATATTTGGTAATTTATTAATTTTTAAATATGTTTTGATTTTTATCTTTCCATGTGTTCAGTAATAATTGGGGACAATGAAGAGGGACAATATTTTGGGACAAAAGATTTCAATCATGTAATAGAAAATTATGATATAAAATGTGATTTGAATTCCTCTCTCCCGTCTCATTCTCTCTAGAATGCCCTTTATTCTATTTCATTCTCTCTAATTTTCTCCTATTTCTACCACTCTCTTCTTTAAATTTCTTGTTCATTATCAAATAGGTGTCTATTTGGAATACAAATGACAATTAAAAAATTAATATATTTAATTCCAATATATATATATATATAAACTTTTATTGTATTAGTTGATTTAAATGGACATTGATTTAAAAGATGAAGGTGGAATATAATTGATCACATGAGCAATTGAACACAAATTTAACGTATACATCATGTTGGTCACTATTGAGGGTAGAATGACTTCACGAAAAAAAACTTGAGCTTTAATGGTTGGCTTATTCATCTGGGTTTAGTGCTCCAATTCAATGATTTGTACTAATTAACTTAATTAAGGTTGAATTGCATTAACAAAAAGAAAAAAAAGGTTGAATTGGATTTTCCCTTTTCACCCTGTTCCTCTTCGACCAACTTCAAGTATTTGCAAACCATTAAAGCGTTTTTGGGGGTTGGGGCGTTGGGGCGTCTAATGAAAACTTATGGCCCTAAGCTTTATGGTGCTTCCTACAAAGACCCCATTATGCACAAGTTTTTTGTGGCACAGCTGCATATGGGCACAAAATAGACCCTGCTTAGTTGTAAAGTGCAGAAAGACACCCCATGCACGCTGCCCACTAATCCATCAATGGTCAAAAAGTTAATTTTATTTTTCATTGCATTTTCTCCGTGTTGCATGCAGCCTTTTTTACAATGCTCACAAATTAACTTTGAACATTTTCATTTGATCCTTAACGCTACAAAGGTGACATTAACGAGTTGAAGATGTTCTTAATGCTACAAAAGTGACATTCTCTTTCATGAAACATTCAGTAGTCATTCTTTTCATTTGATTAGGAGGGATATATTTGATTCGAGGGCATTGAATGTTCCTGGCAGGGTTGCCTTATTTTCAATAACAAATGTTTTGCTTTGCTTTCTGACTGATAGTATTTCTTCAAATCATTGTTTGTTGTATTGCTCTGTCAGTATTTGGCCTTCATTTTTTCTCTTCTTTTTTAAAAATTTGTGTAATTTAGTTTTTCTATCTTGTAATGGCATCCTCTTGTTATTTGATTGTTATCCTATCAGTATTGATTGATTTTGGTGCAAGTAAGTTGGCCAATTTTAGTTGACAGTTTCACTATTTGTCCCGGACTAACCAATTTGATGGTTTTGCATATTTCAGATTTTAGTTTTGTTCCCTCACTTGAGTATACTGTTCTTGGAAGTTCAATTTAATGATTAAATATGTATATTTGTTCTGTTTAATTGAAATTTTGAGATCTGAGCCTTGGTTTTTGTTTGTCTATTATTTGGCCATTTGGAGGATGATAGTCCTTTCCACCTCTCCCTCTTTCATTAATTGGTCCGTCACATTTGAAAGGATTAAAAGTTACCTATATTCAGACAATAGGCAACACTTTCAATGTGTTGTATGTTCAACAAAGACAACCCTTTCAATGTGTTGCCTTTGTGACAATAGACAACACTTACCTATGTGACAATAAACAACACTTATAGCAAATACAACACTTACAAATTGTTGCCAATGGTGAGAATAAAGTGTTGCCTAATATAACAATAGGCAACACTTTTGCAACACTTATTAGTTGTTGTTATTAATAATAGTAATAAAAGTTCCCTTAAGTCTAAAAACGTATTGTTTTAGAAAAGTAACACCTTTAGACCATCCCCCATAAAGTATTGTCATAAGCTTAAAAGGCCTTTAAGTAAAGACTACATTTTTTAAAGTTTAGGTCACACTTTTTTTGTGTTGTCTTAGGTAAAAAAGGTTGTAGTGAGCATTATCACTTTAGGAGATTATAAGCAGTTTTATTAATTGGATACATGGTCCTCAAACGGCTATGACACTAATCTTCTCAATAAATAACATGCAAGAAGGGTTCCCGTTATGGGAGATCTTTACGACGTATAAGAACCTAACCTCTATCCTGCATGGTCCTAATTGGTGGCATTCTGAAGGATTTGGGAGTTGGAATGTTGAATGAGCATGAAATTCCAAGCTCCCTCGTGAACCTTTTAGAAAAGTGTTGACTTACTTATCTTCATAAATTATAGAATGGATAAGGCCATTTAGAAGGATGTCAGTTCATGATTAGGATTGCCAAAAGGGCAAGTCCTATGAAGTATAAATAGAGGAAGGAAATTTGGTACATTTCCTAAAAAATCCTAAGCCTTCTCGAATCCTTGCTAACTTAAGCATTGAAACCCTAGCTCCTCCTCTGTGCTGTTGGGAGGCATGCCAGAGCTGTCAAGGAGACAAGAAAGTCCAATCACCACACACAAACGGAGGAGAGTTCTAGGGCATACCTAACTAGGTAACCATCGGAATGGCTCTTCCTGGAAACTGATGTGATTGTTTTCAGTTATTTGTGCTCTAATAAATTGGTATACTATTGTAGTCTATACTTCAATGTTTTTTTTTTTTCCTTTTTCATTTTTGAAAGACATTCTTGAAGTTTGAGACCGCTGATAAATTCTTTTTAATTAGAGCTTTTTTAACTCTGATTTAAATAAAAATATAGTTCTTACCACCAAGTGAACTCAAATACCCTCTATTATTAGATAAAATTATAATCTCACACACAAAAAAATTTATCATCAAGAGAGTGACTGCCACATGAATAAAGTCATTCATGTAAGCTAGTTGCAAAACTCAAGTCACTTCCAAATATGCAGTGATCACTTTTTTATCTCCAATTCTGAGCCTCATAATTTTCATCTTAAGCGGTCATTATTCCTTGATTAGGAATATTCTATTGGAACAGCAAGATAGAGGATAAAAAATAAGAAAAAGATGTATAATTTGCGTCCAAATCACTTCAGAGATGAACTTCAACATAGATATTCTGCTCCTATCACTTCTCCCAACAACCCAAACACTGAATTGAAAGTAGAGTTTGAACCACAAATGTAATGATTGAACCTGGAGAAGAGACCCATTGGTAGAAACACCTTTCACATTGTCAATGGTATAGATAACAACTTTCATCATGCTATGTGTGGTCCTGATGCTTGAATCAATAATCTGATGTGACTGACTCATCGCTTTGCATTATTACTTATTGAGTTATATTATTAACTACATGACATTATATCGCTTATCTTTAAATAGTGTGTGAATCCATTAAATAATTGTACATCCTATTTAACGAAAGATAAGAAGTAGTTGATGATATTCTCATAATAAGCATATATAATATTTTTCTTACTTATGCTCAAAATTCTCAGGATATAAATGGTGTCTTTGTGTCCAGAGTAATTATCTAGTTTTATATTTACTGTGAATCATATATATAATAATATTTTAATCATTTAAGATATAATTTAGAGTTATAATATAAATATATAAATATTATAAATATTAATTAAAATTATATTATGTGTAAAATTTATTAAAAAATATTAATCATTTTTCTACAAGATGAACCTTGAAAGCCCCACTTTATCACCAGTTTCCTTAACATCTTTCTCTATCTGGTCTTTGTACTCTCGATAGGTAAATTCCTGTACACGGCAGCATACCATTGCTCTCTATGACGGCATCAAGGGAGGGGCTACAGAAATATGCCAAGGAGAACCTGTCCCTCTTCCAGCAGCCAGCACTCGGTGTTTTACACTTTTGTACACGCCATTGCTGAGTGCCTGCATAAAATATGGTAGCCACTTACTAATTAAATATAAATATTCAAGTTCGGGACAAAGTAATTTCTCATGCAATTTCTATGGTTGTTGCTCAACCTAGCTGGGTGGAGTTAATTAGCCCTAGATTAGTTAGAGTCTAGCAAGTGGATTCATGATGTAAGAAGCATTTTGGCATGTACTAATCTTTAATTATTCTTTCTGCCCCCCTGCACCCTCCTTCCCTCTTTTTTCTCCTTTTATTTCCAAGAGAAGGATAATATGAAAAAAGAAATATAAAATTTTAGTCTTGCTTATTACTAACGAATATTTGATGTATTTCTCTTTTTTATATAAATAATAGTACTCTTATTATTAATCAAATTCATTTTATCCATTATGGTAGGCTAAAACCATTAGTGACTACTAATTGAAACTTCAAGTAGGGTGGAAATAGGTAGATCCTGGTTAAGGGCTTCAGCTAGTCTATTGTAAATAAGTCAAATTAATGTTTTTCAAAAAGTTTTCTTAACTAATTAGGTCAGATTCCAGACAATGTATATAATAGCCTATTAGGCCTAAGATGCTAAATTATTTATATACTTTTATTATTTAAAAAATCTAATAATAATAAAAATATTTTAATCTATTTAAAATATAATTTTTAATTAATTTAAGAAATTTTTAGCCTATTTCAAAAATATATTTTTTTTCAAAATATTTAAAATTTTTTGACTTATTTAAGAATAAATATTTTGATTTTTTAAAAAATTATAATTAAGTAAGCTTATAAACAAGCTTTTAGGTTAAATCAGACTTTTAAAAATAAGTTGTAAAAAAATCTATGTCGTTTAACAAGTCTAAGACTCATACGACTCTTGAGAATACATGTTAAACCTATTTAAGTCAAATTCTAACTTAGCCGTATATATTTTCACCCTGATATTGAATTGATGGAAAGCCAATTAATGTTTCAAAATAATAAGAGGAATTTTTTTTTGTTACAGTAATAAGGGGAATGCTATTTGCATATCATACTATCATATGACTTTTCATGTAAATATTAAAAGAATTTTAGGTGTTTCTATAACAAGAAATAAATTGTGCTCTAATTCATTTTAGCTTTGTACTTTAGTTGTTGTGTTAAAAATGTGGTAAAAAGTAGAAACCAATAATGATCCCAATCTGAATAGACAACACAATACTTTATTTTAACTTTGTAAATACTTAAAAAAATTTCATGTATGTAGTAAACATTCATATATATACGACCAACATAAACCTTAGTTGGTCTTCAAAATAATATGATTTAATGCAAGAATTCAAATGGGATAAATATCAAATCAAGAGTAGTTTGATATGCAAGAACCGTTCGAGGATCATTATTACATATTAGAAATTAATTATTCTTGCACATATTTTTCGGATTAAATTTATGTATATTGTCAGCATAAACAAATTTATATAAATATTTAATCATATATTATCACATCAATTAAAAAATTAAATATGACCATAAATTATTTTAAAAGTCTTGTAGAAGGATATAATTGAATTACAATATAAATTTTGTTATAAATTCGTATAATGAAATTGAGAAAAATTCTTTCCTTCTTCGAAAATAAACCCATTTCTTCCTTCATGATATAATTTTTACCTTTGATTTGTTTTCTCTCTCATTTACTTTCTATTTTTCCAACAATAATCAATGGTCACTAGAGCATGTGGCGGAAGAGAATGCAACTCTGACTCTAAAATTGAACTCTATTTTTTGTTACACCACTTTCTACTTTCTCGTGCATATTGATTGATCCATCCGTACGTAGGATCTACTCAAGCTTGAGTGAGAATGGAGTAAGAATTGATGCAATTTCATGTAAAAATTGGGCCAATCCTGCGTAGGAATAAGAGTGATGTAAATCTACCAATGAGTTATAACTCATCACAAGGGTTCCATTCCCATTTGTCCATTTGCTTTCTCATTTTTCCTCAACTCCATTAGAAGCTCTTTAAAACAAAAAAAAAAAAGGATGTAAATTTTGCATCACTACAAGCTTGGTGAGAATGGGTAAAAATCGGTGTATCTTATGTGGCAATTGGGTATGTAATTAAGGATAAGAGTGATGTAAAATTTGCATCACCAAAATGGTTAATATTTGCATACTATTATTTAGTGTGTAATAATTTTTATCTGTGAATTTATCCAATTCCTTTATGGGAGAACATTCACCACTTGTTTTGACCCTTAATCCTGAACTGATCGCTTACACATGTGACGTTTGCCATAGGAAAACGGAAGAATTTTTCTCGTACGAATTAATTGTTTATTATGCGAAAAGTTCATGCATAACTACAAATCAATCAAGAATTCACATTACAAATAATAAGAGAAGTATGAAGCTAAAAAACAAGTGAAAAAATCTTAAGGTCTGTAGTGAATGTATACCTTAAAAAGTTGGTAGGACTTATTTTATTACTAATGTGTTTAAATATGTCTTGGGAGAGAATAGAGGGAGAAGCAATTGATTATGAGTGTTAGTAAATCTTAATTATTAAGGATATGTTTAGTTGAAAAGTAAAAATGTGACTTAAAATCTTATGAATAAATTTAATATGTAATTTTATATATAAAATTTATTCATAAAATTTTTATCTCAATGTAATTGTCAAATCAAACATACCATAAGTTTTATATATATGAATAAGAAAATTAAAAAATAAAATCATGTGACTTTTAAAATGATCATATATATATATGACCTTTAAATATCTTGTGATTGTGATTGTGGTTGTGATTGTGATTGCAGTTGCATTTGCAATACAAAAATTACAAAAATACGATCACAATTGTCTCTATGATACGGTTGTTATCACGGTTTAAAACAATATTATCATGCAAGGTACATAATTATAAGTGCATAGCAATGTGTCAAGTACATTAACGGTTTCAAATTACAGCCCAAAACCGCATATTGTGGCAATTGTGACTATTATGCCAATGTTTTTCCGTAATTTTCCACATCGAAACACAACCACAATCGGAATTTAAAACCACATACATCGTAAGAACATTGCAGGGGTGCTGAAATCATTACCTGGAATAAATCACCAATATTGACAATCAGAGCTTGTGGGTTAGGTTGATACCGACCCAGCTTCCATCTTCATCAATTGCAAGCCCCCAATCTGGTCTTGGTGTAGTATGGTGAGGAGCTAGAGTCACTGTGAGGTACGAGGCCGAACACCTTTGAAGGGTGTGGACATGGTGGATATCTGTTCAGGCGAAGAAAACTAGTGCGTGCCGAACAGTTCTCTGGAAATAGTTGAATTTGATGTTGTTCAGTTTCTGAGCTAGAATTTGCGCCAAACCTTCTGCCAGGGGGCCAACTACTGCTGCAAAAGCTTCTATAGTTGATCTAGATTTAGAAAAGCAATTGATTAGATATCCGGAAATCAGAAGTAAGAACTGATTTGTTAAGAAATGAAATGGTAAAGAATTTAATTCTAATGCTTTATCATCATAGGTTTATATACTTATTATCTGATTAAGTATAGCCAAAAATCGGATAGCATTTTTGAGAAATTGGTGCTTTGATTAAATAAAAATAGATTTGAGAAATATTTAGATACTTTAAGAGTAAAAGAATATATTTGCTTTGTTACATTTAATAAGTGACATATCAATTATTGTATTAAATATATTAAAAAAATTAGAGACAATTATAACCCATAAAACTAATGTATTATTTATTAAATGAAACAGAGAAAAATACATAATCTTTCTCAAATTACCTAAATATTTCTAAACCTCTTTTACGATGGTGATTTTTGTAAGAGCAATTCTTTCGGTGAATTGTAAAAGCAATTTAATGGTCCCCGAATCTAAAAGCTAATCCACTACTTCTAAATATACTCAACGGGCAGAATAAAAAAGGGAAGACTGAATCTAGATATCTGCAATGTTTGACGAGCAATGTTACATAATCATAAAAATGTTACTAGAAATTTTGACAAAATTAAATTTACAATGATTATTAAATAAATAAATAAGTGACACTATTCGTCTAAAATTTAATAATTACATGACTTCATCCTAATAACTTAATTGTGCTAAATTT